>CM056457.1:2407399-2457399 GCA_029783895.1 Triplophysa bombifrons
TTTCTGTTCAATTTTATCTCTCCTAGTTATATAAATTGCTAATTTTGCGATACCAACGATAAAATTAAGCAATTGACTTTTGTATTTTTTCTTTATAGTATACATACAACCAAGAATAAAATCCTGCTTTGTAAAACATACCTCAAAAGATTCAAAAAGAATCTCTAGAAGGCTAAACAAAACAGAAAGTCTGTTACAAAACATAAAACAATGGAAAACAGTCTCCCTTTCTATACAAAAAGGACAATTTTCACATACATTTGGGTTCAACATTGCCACAAAAGAATTAACTGCTATGGCCCCATGGAGTATCCTCCATGGAGATCACCAACTCTTTTAGGTAAGGGAGGTTTATACAGAATCCTCCACACTGGTTTTGTTTGTTTCAGTAATCTCCAATGTGTCTCTCCATACAGTATCACTTCTATTCCTTAACCATTTCATATTTGTCACTTTCACAATACTTCTGTACAATGAGACCATCAAGTTCCTTCTTCAACAAGGGATTAATGTCATTAAATGAAATAAGATCAGGTACAATACATATATCTGGAAAGAAATCTTCACAATCTGGAACTATACATTTCCTATTGTACTCGTCAAGTAAAATTAATTCTTGTACATTCAAAGCCCCCTGCAGTTTATCTAAAAAACGTTTAATGTATCGTGCAGACTTTACCTTTAAAAGGACTGAAACTGCTTCTGCATCTTTAAAATCAGGACCTGCATTTTTAATGATGTGTTTCAATTGTAGAGATCCACTTCTATACAACACATCTTTAAGACCTGGTATTTCGTCACCAGATACATCAAGACGTGCTCCACACACAATGGGCTCTTCCAGTAACCAGTACAGGGATACTAATGGTTCCATCCATTGAGGCTTAAACAGACTCCATATTTTAAAAAGGCTTCTATAGAAAGCAGGAACTCCTCTAAAATCAAATTTTTTAGAGTCCATTAAAAACAAAACAGTGTCCAGGCCAAGTCCACTTATTCGGCGTAAAATGCATTGAGCCACTGGTCTCCATACCAGTCTTACCGATCCCAGCATAAATTTCTGCAAAAACTGAAGACGATAAGCAGCACATCTACTTGCCAAATGCACTAGACCTTGGCCTCCATCCTCTTTAGCCAGGAACAAAACACTTTGAGGGATCCAATGCAAATTGTCCCAAAAAAAGTTCACAATTTCTGCTTGGATTTTTATCAAGAGACCAACAGGAGGGTCAACACATGCAAGTCTATGCCACAGGGAAGAAGCCGCAAGATTGTTAATAATGAGCGTGCGTCCTTTAAATGACAACTGAGGAAGCAGCCATTTCCATTTTTTCAAACGTCCTGTTACTTTATCTGCCATTCCCTCCCAGTTCTTCTGCATGAAAGATTCAGAACCTAAAAAAACGCCCAGATATTTTAACCCATCTTTTTGCCATAATAATCCTCCAGGTAGAATGGGATTTCCTCCTTCCCATTTCCCAATCAATAAGGCATCACTTTTCCCCCAATTAACAATTGCTGAAGAAATATCTTTAAAATCATTAACAATTTGTTGTACAATTTGAACATCATCACTATCATTTATGAAAACAATAACATCATCAGCATATGCAGATAAATAAAAAGCATTATTACACTGTGGCAATGTTAAACCCTTTAACTTGTTTCGAAAACTACAAAGCAGTGGTTCTATGGCCAGCACATATAACAGCCCAGACATAGCACAACCTTGTCTAATGCCTCTCTGCACTTTAAAGGGGGCACACAAACTACCATTCACTTTAATCACACTCTCAATATCACAATACATTGTTCTGATCATATCAATAAAACTAGAATTAAAACCAAAAGCTTTTAAAGTATGCCACAAGTAAAGGTGTTCCACCCGATCGAATGCCTTCTCCTGGTCTAGAGAAATAAGACCAGTATTTAAACCAAACAGCTTTGAAACTTCCAAAACATCTCTAATTAGTGTTACATTATCAAAAATCGATCTATTTGGTACACAGTATGTTTGATCGTAATGTATCACCTTCCCTATTATTGTACTCAATCTTGTAGCCAAAGTTTTGGACAGGATTTTGTACTCTGAGCACAATAGAGAAACAGGCCTCCAATTCTTTATATTTTGGAGATCACCTTTTTTTGGCAATAGAGTGATAACTGCCCTTCTACAACTGAGTGGAAGAAAACCATTAATAATGCTTTCATCAAACACTGATACGAGATCTTCTCTTAAGATGGGCCAGAAAGTTTTATAAAATTCAATGGGTAGCCCATCAATCCCAGGGGATTTCCCATTCTCCATACTCATCATTGCGGTGTAAAGCTCTTGTTCTGTGAGTGGTTGTTGCAAACTTTCATTGCTCTCTTTGTCAATTTTTGGCAGACCTTCAAAAAAACTACTAGTGGTCATCCTCTCATTTATCAAATCAGCTGTATATAATTTTTTATAAAACTGTACAGCAACTTCTCTTATCTCCGTAGTTTTATTTAATTCCTGTCCTGTATCAGAGACCAAGGAATGAATTATTCTACTTTGACTATTTTTTTTCTCCATGCTGAAGAAAAATTTGGAAGGGGCATCCATTTGTGTGACTTTCTGGAACCGTGAGCGAACCAGCGCTCCCTGTGCCTTAATGTCCATCAGGTTACCCAATAAAGTTTTCTTTGATGTCAAAGCTTCAATATGTTCTTTTATACCCGTTGATGCAGACAAACTGTACAAATCAATTATCTCAGTCTCTAAAATCTTCAGTGATCAAGTTAATTCTCTTGTAACATTAAGAGTATATTGCTGGCAAAAACTTTTGATTTGTACTTTTCCGCAATCCCACCACTGCTGTAAAGAGCTATATAAATACTTTTGTTGTTTAAAAACTTCCCAGAAAAAATTAAAAGAATCTTTAAAATGTTTATCATCAAGCAAAGATGTATTAAGATGCCAATAGGCACTGCTTGACTTCACATTACTAACTAATACAGAACAAAGAACCGCACTGTGGTCTGAGAAACCTACAGGAATAATTTGACAAGATTTAAAAATATTAAACTGGTGCTTAAAACTGTAAAACCGATCAAGACGTGCCAAAGACAATGAATTATCTTTACAATGAACCCATGTATATTGTCTTAATTGCTTATGCATATTCCTCCAAATATCACAGAGATCAAAAGTTTGAACGAGTTGCTTAATAACTCTTTGGGATGCAACATGTGGTTCTAAATTATTTCGGTCTACTTTATCGTTCTCAGTACAATTAAAATCTCCACCTAAAACTAAAAAATCATCTGTATTTAGGCTTTTCAGAGTTGTGTTGATTAAATTTAAAAACAAAACTCTTTCCGCTCCACTATTAGGAGCATAAATATTTAAAAATACCATAACAGTTTTTTCAAATTTAACAGTAACTTTTAAAAAACGGCCTTTTTCAATTTCAACAAATTCATGAGATACTGGAGTCACATTTTTAGAAAATAAAATTGCAACACCTCCACTAATAGAGGATTTATGACTAAGAAAAAGTTGACCTGCCCACTCTCTTTTCCAGTCTACCTCATTTCTGTGATCACTATGCGTTTCTTGTATAAACATTACATCAACAGACTTCTGATGTATAAACTCATACAACATCATCCTTTTACGAACTTCTCTAGCTCCATTTAAATTTAAAGTTCCAAATTTTAGTTGACTCATAGTTTTATTTAAGTTCAACAAGAAACTAAGATGGGAAAAAACAGAGATAGTGCATATGGTAAAAAAAAACAAAAATAAGGGATTAAACCATGGCATTCTTCTCATCTCTATGAATTTGTTTTTTTAACTTGTTAACAAATTTCCGTAAACGGTACACCTCGAGATCTGAGAAAGCCCCTTCTTTCATCAAATATCTTGTGTCCTTCACGAACTGTACACGATTAGGAAAATAATCCTCAATCTGCACGCCTTTTAGCCCTTTAGTTTCCTGCAGAAAAACACTAATGTCTTCGGCTTTATACAAGACATTTATGGTTTCATTTTGAGAACAAGCAGAAAACTCTGAACACACAGAAACGCTAGAATCAGAATCATCATCATCCGAAGCTATGATTTCCTCTTCAGCGTCACCTTTTTTGACTTGTTTACTGGTTTTATCGTTTCGATTCTTTTTTCTTTTAATTGGAGTTTTGAAAACTGATTCAATTTCCATTTCCAATTCACAGTCATTCAATCTCAAGTCTTCCTTTACAGTGTCTCTATCTTGTTCTACAAAAGCAGAAAATACTGTCTTGCTCAACCCAACCGCGTTCTCTACCGCCACAGACTCTTCCACAACCACTCCATCATCCACAGGAGAATCAGACCCAGGTGTCCCCGCGCTGTTCACACCAGCGAGCGGCTCGTCTAGCGGCGCGTTACTCGCAACTAAACGGCTTTCGGCCTCCAGCGACTCGGCCGCGGGTACGCTAGTTTCAGCCACAGCGCTCGCGCTCCCCGCTTGATCTGCTTTAATCTGTTCTGCGTTCTTATTCACTTTGTCAGGGCAGTTACGACTAAGATGCCCAATTTTCCCACAACCAAAACATTTGATCGTAGTATCAGATGATGCGAAGACAACATAATCAAAGGAATCTATTTTAAAATTTAAAGACCAAATCAAGTTCATCCTCGCCATCCTTCAGAATCATAAACACCTGTCTCCTAAAAGATACAAGATGTTTAACTAAAGGTGATTTACATCCAAGCGGAATTTTTTTGATGGGGGAAACTATCTTTCCATATCTTGACAATTCCTGCACGATTATCTCGTCTTTCACAAAAGGAGGGATGTTTGAAATCATTATTTTCTTGGCGGGAGTACTCAGAGGAAACACCGTGCGTAAGTGAACCTTAATTACAACACCATTTTGTACAATTTCATTCGCCTTCTCAATAGTTCTAAAAAAAACCACAAACGCATTGTTCATTCGCGAGGCGGACACGATGTTTTCATGACCCACAACATCTCCTACAGCCAAACAAACATCTTCCACGTTAGCATTTGAATCAATTTTTACTCCATGGCGCCGAGTTAAGTTTTCAAAAGCCATCGTGTTTGGAGTCGCCATGCTTCCCAGCAAAAAAGCGGGAAGCAGACTATCCTCACCCCAAAAAAAACTAAATACCTCAAATAAAGAAAAACACAAATACAACACTTACAAGAAAAAAAGTTTGAAAAAAGCACTCTTACCAGCCACAGACGGCTCGCACGCACACTCACCACGCTCCGCCCACTCACTCCCAGCATGCACTCGAGAGAGAGAGAGAGAGAGAGAGAGAGAGAAAGAGAGAGAGAGAGAGAGAGAGAGAGAGACAGAGAGAGAGAGAGAGAGTGAGAGAGAGAGAGAGAGAGAGAGGGCTAGAGAGAGAGAGAGAGAGAGAGAGAGAGAGAGAGAGTGAGAGAGAGAGAGAGAGAGAGAGAGAGAGAGAGAGAGAGAGAGAGAGAGAGAGAGAGTGAGAGAGAGAGAGAGAGAGAGAGAGAGGGCTAGAGATACGAAACTCTTCAATATTTAATTCTTCACTGATGGACAGAGAGCTAAAGCATCACTGCAACAGAGGTCACATTCACATACACTTTCAAAATATGATTTCTTTCATTTTCATATAAGATTTGAAAGATTTATCTATTTGTTCCTACTAAAGACGGTTTTAGCGTCAACAACATAAACAAACGATATGTGACACAATCTTAACTTCCAGTAGACCTTCGCAAAGAATCAATAACTGTTGAGTAGTTTTAATTTTATTTAATACACATATTTCACAGCAAAATATGTATATCAATTAATACAAATATTAATTATATACGTAAAATAAATAGTTATGTTATAACCATAACCAGTTTGGGAAACACGGACCTATGATCTTTTCACAGAAGAGCTCTGAGTGTCCTACTGTAAGAGACAAACTCATCTCAAATCACAGATGATTTTTCTAGGAAAGAAAAGCTCATCAGAAACAGATTTACATTATAGGCCAAACTGTAAAGAAGAGAAAATGTTGTCACGCAGCTCTGTTTACTATAAGTAAGGATAAACACAGAGAGGTTAACTGAGGTCACCTGTCAGTCAGTTAATGTGTTCAGTCCTGATTTTCATTTTAAACTCATTCATGCGTTCATGACACTCGGTCGAAAGACCAGCTACACTTCTCTAGCTGGATATTATTTTCTGTGAATTCCAATATTGTCAAAACAAAAAGCCCATCCCGGCTTGACACTTGAAGTATAATCAGATCAGCTGTTCACATCACTTGATCATATTAGTACACAATACTTATAATAGTGACTTGCTGTGTCTTGATATATTTCGTGTGTTAAATGTAACATAAGCACATGAAATATTAATCACGTGGACCATTGTAGACTATAAGACAGTTCAACAAAATAATTAAGAAATATCTTCCCACAAAAAAATGCATTTAAAAAGTTGACATTAGCCCTACACAATTCTAACGCAACTCTACTTTATCGTTTACTTTTTGAAATTCGATCATATACTACAATTTACAACAGTTTACTATATGGATTTGTTTTCGTGTATGTGATGAGTTCAATACACTTTATAACACGATTATCACACTGAGCCCGCGCGCGCACAGATGATATGAAGAGTCGAGTGACAGCTGATCTCAACTTACACGCGCGCCGCCGCCGCTGATGCTGATGGCCATCTCAGGTAACAGATGCCGATACTTCTCAGTTTCACGCTAATGAAACCTCATCAAGAGATAAATATACTCCGTTTGCCTTCGTGAAACGATAATTCACCGCCTTCGGTCAAATCCGCGGGCTCGGTTCTGTGAAAACACGCGCACGAGTGAGAAAAACAAGTTTCATCTGTCGACATGAAAGTACAACACGGGTGAAGTTATTTTACCTGCGCTTTACACACTACAGTTCCTCGTCATCATCAGACTCAACGACACGAACCCGCACGAGCACACACCTTCACCACTGATGATCTCGAGCTCCGTCGGCGCGCGCTCTGGTGGTCGTCCGGAGCGCGGTCATGTGAGCGCATTGGCGTCCACAGGGCTGCATTAAGAGCTCAGTGGGCCCCGGGGCTATGAGTTACTGCAGGGCCCCCCCACCACTTTAGGTCACCAACTACAGAGAAAGAGAAAAAAAACTGCTTTTTTCTAAAAAAAATTGATGTTTCATGTTTCTGGTGATCTGGTTAGGATAAGCATGAAACACATTTTTACACATGCTGTTAGATTAACACTAACCTGTCAACATGTCTTCTTGCTAATAGCGAATATATAGGGGTGGGCGATGAGCTAAATGTTAGCCTATATCATCATACGGAGTCATTTTATCGAATAATATACTTCACAGTCAAGTTATATTAATTTTAATACTTAATTTTAAATGGCACTAAAATTTCATAATTATTGTGATAATTTTCAATATCACAAAAAATAATAGTAGCTTAAGAAATGGATATCAAGCTTACTGATGACAAGAATCACAAATTATAATAGAACAAAGGCACATAAGAAATCGACCTACTTGAAAAACCTTAAGCACTGAATAATATTGTATAAAGTAATCAAATATTCAATACATAGCTTTCAATATAAATTCAACATTAATTCTTATTTATTTTACTAAAGTGATTCAGTCAAGGACAGTAAATTACTTTCTTTCTGATGTTTGATTAACATTATTGACACAATGGCGACAGCAGCTTTATTAGCAGCTTCTGTCACTTTAAGACCAAGTGCGCTGTGCAGAACCGTCTCAAGTTCACTATAGTATCAAAACGAGCATTTACAAAATGAATCCTCTCCTGCTGCTTATTGTGTCTGAGCAGTTTAAAATAATTTGTATCTATACCACAATGCTTAAATACGTGTTTAAATTATAAACTTACATCACAATTGACATATTTCTACCGGACACATTAGCACTATCGCCACAGTCATCCCTTTAGGCGAATAGTTTGATCAAACACAAAAAGCAATATCATACATCCATCAAGTTAATAATCAAACTTAACAGTTAATTGGTGGAGCCGATGATGACGCTGTGTCTTTATCATCAGCTCCACATCCACCACTCCGTGATCATCAGCTTTAATAACCCGATAGTTTTGGGATTTTACTGATCAGCTCATGTTTCCTCTGCTGTTTAGCTTTTAAAAAATCCTTTTTTGAGCCCCACTCGCACATTTTTTTTTTAAAGATGAAATTTTTAGCAGTCGAAGACGATGACTGTTTTTTGCGTGACAATTTTAAGAATAGTCTAGAATGAAGTGAAGAGTGGAGGCGATTGATTGGTTGATGCGTAGGCCATCGCCTGATAGGCCTAAGCTGAATTGTTGTATATAAAATAAATGCATTTGATTTGGTATATCAAATTCAAACGTGACGTTTCAATTCACCGTGCCCTGCTGCCCACGGGGGTTTGATTGACATGCGACCTGACCAATCATAACGCGAATGCGCAATTTTGTTAATAATATTAATGAGAATGATCAATGATAATGCATGGAATATAGGGCAAAGCGCTACTAAATAACAGGGCTAATTTGTGGGGGGCGTGGTAAGGCTTTGGCAATCAGATGGCTAGTAGTAATCAATCTGCTACACAGCCAATCACGGGCCCCCTCCTTGCTCGGGCCCCGGGGCTTTAGCCCCGCCTAGCCCTATTGTTAATGCGGCCGTGGGCGTCCACTAAAATCGTCTTTGCAAGAATTGATCGAAGAGAAGTTCACAATGATGTGATGTTTTACAAGATATGCTTCTGAATTTAATTAAATGATCACGTTACAGATATCACATGAAATTACGATTTCTATTTCAGATTCTCTTTTCTATTTATATTTCTAGCAAGCATGTTTCAAAACAATTACTGCAGTAATTGTACTAATAGTTCACTTCTATTATTATGTATCTGTTCAAAGTCAAGGGCTCTGCAATATTGATGAACGTTTTTTGTTCGTTTGTTTTCGAAAGTTCATCTCACTTTAAACACAGAATTGTTTTACTTTATTGAGGGGGTTTATTTGGGAAAACGCGACCCCTTGTGTATCAGATCTGCTATTGCAAGGTTTGTCCACGTGTAGTTTATAATGCTGTTTAAAATAAATGTACGAAACATTTACACGTCAATGCCAAACTGTTAGTCTTTTATTAAACGCGTATATGGATTTTAACAGTTAACATAAAATATCTCAGCTTGGACACGTCTATTGAATAAATGTCCAAATACCAGCCTAATCTTTTATCCTTTTCACACAATTTATTGTAATAATAATCATAACATCTTTCACAGGGATGTCGGTCATGACGCAATGGACAGACTTTCATACTAAAGATGCCAAAGGGAACTTTATATCTATAACAAACTCCTCACAAATGCTTCTAGTTCAGGGAGCTTTGATCAATTTTACATGAATACTGAATACTTGCATTGACACAATCAGGTCAAAAAAAAAACCGTGAGTGACATAAGAGCCATTATTAGATATTAAAGGAATATTCATCCAAAACTGACAACAAATAACAACGCACTGGAAAAAATAAGATCCTGGTTCGTTCGGACAGATTTCCTTTTTCTTCATTGAGTCTTCTTGAAGTTAACTTTACTTTAGCAGTGTTATTTAATAATAAAGTATGCCCACCAAGACAAATAATAAGAAAACGCACTTTTTGTCCGTTTTTTGCATATTATTTACAATTTATTTAGCGGATGCTACATGCTCGGATCATACATAAAACCTAACAGTCCCCAAAGTACAATAAATATAATATAATTTATAATAATGTAATATAATAGCTCATTTGTACTTATAGTTATGGGTCGTTCAGAGGTGAATGCTTGGCTATTGTTTACATCAGAAATGAAGACGACTGCAAAAATTAAATCAATACATTTGCTCTTATGGTTTGAAACCAAACATAAATTTTACAATAATACCGTGCAAGGGCATTATACCTTTCATGTGGTTATTATAACAACCCTAAAATTACTTAAATTAAAAATTTAAATACCTAAATGAACTTAAACTGTACTCAATTTTTTTGCTATAACAAGTTTAGGTCGAGACACAAAATTATTAACTGGGACAAAATAAAAAACAAACTGAAAAATAATAAACCTGTAGCAATAAATAATAATGTTACGAAAGCACCTACTTGCTAAAAACAGAAAATATAAAAATAAGAACGAAATGAAAACTAAGGAATTAAACTACAATAAAAACCTTTGATGTCATGTGAGATGTGATTTGATTTGATCTTGAGAACTGAACGTCGCGCAGCGCCCAGCAGAGGGCACTGTTGTGCTTCTCATGTTTAAAACGAGTCTGTTAAAGATTTAAAGCACATCTAACCTGATTCTACAGCTTTAGACAATTTGTTATACAATATTTCTTTTGTTCAAAATATAAAGACATAAAGAGACCCACGAACATACACACATTACAGATAACTCTCTGTCACTCACAGCAAATCTTAAGAAGTACTTTGTATCTAGGAGCTGAGGACACGCGCACGCGCACGCACTCTCTACCTCATGTGTCTTTTAGACACCCATTTTCCACGTTGCCATGACATCATCAGTAACCCAGGAAACCTATTGAAACTGAGGGTCCCAGGAAATGTGGTAATGATTCAGGAATGTTGGGCGAGAAGAGGTTCACGACTGCACAAATCCAGAGAGGACATCAGAAACCGGCCAAGATAGACTCAATACAATTACGACATTAATACACAAAACATCATCTAAACAAACAGAAGTTACTGTACATCAGGCGTTCATTAAGACCTGCTTTCAACGCAAAACTTACAGATCTACTTAAAGAGATACACCCCAAATAACTTCTGTCATCATTTACTCAGACTCAAATTATTCCAAAACCTGTAGAAATTCTGCTGTTCTACTAAACAGAGATATTTGGAAGAATGTATATGCTACAGACATATATATATATATATATGTGTGTGTGTGTGTGTGTGTGCGTGCGTGCGTGTGTGTGTGTGTGAAGAGTTTGGTTCTAAAATGAAATAACTCCGTTTTAAACAATTTCAAAAATCATGTTTTTTATTTTGCACTCCAATTAATATCAATCAAACTGCAGTTTTTTTTTTTGATTTAAGCCATAATATCTAAAACACAAACAACATGATAACATAATAAAAACAAGATTTTTGAACAATTTAATCATAAAATAAATACATTGATCTCATTTTGGAACCAAACTCTTCATATACTTCTTCACAAATTAGGAACAACTTGAGGGTGAATAAACAAAGACAGAATTTTTATATTGTGGTAAACTATCCCTATATAAAATATTGTACATTTAATATTTAATCTTATCTAGAGACACAAAAGTGAAACTAAACATTGACAGATTTGATACAAGTTGGATTTGGATAATAAATGCAGAACTGTTTAAAAATGACGCCGTGATAATGAAAATATCACTAACCTATCAGGAGCAAGAAATTCAAGTTTTGATGTCAATTCAAATATATGTTGTCTAAACGTGTCACAATACACATGTAATCAAGAAAACAATGGAATATGTTAAAGATATGTGAAACTATAAACATGCAGAAACAAGACCCAAGAAAGTGTTTGCTTAAAGTAATAAAAGACTTAGTGTTTTAGTTCAGAAAACCACACACAGAAATACTGAAAAAATAAAGCAGAAAAGAAAGTTGGCAGACATGTCGAAATGTATGTGGAGTGGGGTTATCATATATAATTTATTTTGATGTTGGGATGGATTGGGTCTAATGATATGTTTCTAGTTCCACCACCGTCCAATCACCTTGCGGTGAGCTGCTGTGACTGACGGGAGAGTAACTGCTGACAGAAGCAACCGTTGCCGTGGAGGAGTTCAAGCACGATATGACGTGTGGCCACAGACCGCTCTCCAGAGGACTCAGAACACCTCCTCCCTGCCCAGGGAGATAGAGGAGCGGAGGACAGCCGTCTTCACCGGTCAGAAGCAGAGCCTGATGAATCAACTGCTGGACCATGTCCAGTTTAGTGTTCCAGTCCAGATCCTCCGCAGGCGGGCGACGGAGGTTTCCGTTAGCGACCCTCAGAGGAAGATCTGACAGGATGGAGCGAGGCGGAGAGTCGTCGTTCCCTCCGGATTCGATCTCCATGTCTTCCTCCTCGTCCTCCTCGCTGGTCTCCATGGCCTCATAGATGGTGCAGAGACCGGAGGAAGGTGACGGGAGCAGAGGTGGCGGCTGCTGCTTGTGTCTGCGTTGCTGCTGGATGTCCAGTTGTCGTTGGAGGATCTGCCGTCGCAGTCGATGCTCCTGCTGCTGCTGTTGCAACTGTAACTGAAGCAGCTCTCGCCGCTGTCTCTCAAGCGCTCTCTGCTGCTCCTGACGCTGACGTTCCTCCTCCAGACGGAGACGGAACAGATGCTCCTGCTCCTGACGCTGATGGATGTGACGCAACTGCAGCTGGTGCTTGGCGTTCCACATCGCTGGCGTCTGCGGGACTCTTGGAGACTCATCGACGCGAGTCTGTCTGGTGTTCGGCAGCGGGGCGAGGTAGTTATCAACAGACGTGTCATGGATCAATGTCGTCTGGTTCTCCGGATTGGTCCAGGTTTCTCCTGTGGACAGTCAAGAGCACTCGCAATATGTGTTACTGTCAGACACTGTGGTTATGGAGAACAGGGGTGAGCAAACAGAAAGAGGAACCGCACAGAAAGGAAGAGGAACATGCAGACGAGACCAAAACCAAAAATGAATACGACAGAACTGTTTTCCCACACATCCGTCCCTCATTATGTAGTTTTTTCACAACTCGTGTAACAATAATGTGTTTGTGTCTTTAAAAGAAGCTGATTGAAGATGAATTAAAAACAGCACTTAAAACAAATTTGTATATTTGCATATATTGGTATGTCCACAGAAAATATCAATATAGATTTCCAAAACGCTGTTTAATTATTATAATCAAGATTTTTGTTTGAATCCACATGGAGATCTAATCTCATCAACATCAGATCAGGCTGAGATCACATGAACTGTACAGGTGGAAAATCGAGACAGATTGAAATCTTTTAGAAACAACGCACCATCCGTGTGAAAAGGCTAAAAAAAAGTTTTCAAAAAGACTGCTAGAGAAATAAAAATTGAATTAACTTATTAATCAACTAAATCCAATCACACTGAACACAGTTCTTCCAGTAAATCTTCAGGCGGCTTGTTTGTCACTTTATAGCATCATCTCAGACTCATTGATGGTTAGATCAGATCTCTGTGTCCTATAGCTGAAGTCATATAATGTTTGAAGTTATTTCCGAAGGAATATAAAGACATCTTAAAAGCTTTTTCTTTTTTCTGAAAACTTTGCTGAAGACACAGTTCTGTATATGAAAATACATGTCACATATAACACAGAAAATCTCATCAGACACACATGACTGCACATAATATAACACGCTAAACTACAGTTCAGATAGACGGTATTGATTTAAACCCAGAGAACGAAATGACCTTCACTACATCACTTCAGTGCTTCATTCTGATGTGGAATAACAGGATTTCTGTCAGGTTCACTACCGTCAAAAGTGATTGACAAAAAGCATACAGATGAGATTGGTGGTATGGTTCTCTTCTGGGAAAAACTCCCAGCCCATCCATACAGCCAGCATGAATAAGAGCAGGGGGTGCATCGATGACCCCCCTTAGGGTAAACAGAACAGAACAAACAGATGTCATTGGTTCTTAAAGACTTTTAAGTGTAACAAATCATTAAAATGTATTTGAGACTTATGAAAAGAAATAACAGAAGTCGAGTCCCGATTGTTAACGTGATGTGGAGCTGGGGATGGAGGGGGGCAATTTACTCCTGAGAAACACTGCTATTAGTTGAATGTATTTCAAAACGGAAGCTGTGAATGCGTAATATTTCTATAGGTTGAGGAGGATCAGCTGATGTAAGCTTGACTCACGGGACCTGCCAGAACTAACGCTGTACGCTAGATTTATGATGACAGGACTGTACCTGCTCTCACGTATTATTCGACATTCAGACCGTTCCTGGAAAACATAGAATCTCAAAAATGACATTTGCGTTTGTGTAGAGAACATTCATTCCTGAAAGAATTACCTGAGATAACATGCAGTGACGTCACTGTTCTGTGTTGAGTTGAGGGGATCAGACGACATGAACACTCGCTGTTATTTCATCACTTCAGCGCTTAAATAATAACGCACAATCATGATTCATGACACACAAAAAGAAAAAACAGAAGAGGAACAGACAGCCTTGTAATAATGTTTAATGCAATTTTGAAAACCTTTTAGTTATTGTGAACGGTATCGTATCCAAACACTCCGGACCACAATTTCTCGATGAATTGCACATGCACTTCCAATTGTTCTCGAAATGTCCCAGTGCTCACAATACAACGACTTGCAAGCATTATTTTAAGATTTACAAATGCAGGAAAACACTTTTTTCATAAACAATAAGAGTTAGTCTGTTCCAAAGCATGAATGTCCAAATACTGAAAGAATCCAGATCAGTCGAAACTCTGTACTTGAAAACACTTATGTTACGTGCCAATGGGAATCTATGTTATTCTTCACGAAAATGTTCAGCAGTTATTGTCAAGTAGCCCAAAACTAACAAATCACAGCAAAAATGAAGCATGACAAGCCATCTAACACACATTCACCTCTCTATGTCAAACACTGCGAGTGTGAAACGCTTCTGGAACATCTAACCTGTACTTAATGCTAAAAGTGTTAGTACTGGACACCGGAACAAGTTAAAGAAGTCAATAAAGCTAGTGCAGGAAACTGATGTGTGTACAAACATGACAATAAGACAAGGATTTCCACAGCAAAATCAAATAAAACAAAACAAAAACAAAGTATAAAAGAATTGACACTTGATCGGTAAAAACAGTAGGATAAATACAAAGGTAGGTTGAGTCCATGATGTGTGTTTCTTTTTTTTGCATTACTTTCATCAAAGGACTAATTTTAACATTTCATCATCAGGGTTGCCATGATACGCAGTGTTATTTAAAAAGTACATTCTAATAGAAAATGAGAATTGCTACTGTACATACAGAAGTTTAAGCCGTACAATCATAACCATGAGCATGGTAATAGAAGAACATAGAGCAGCTCAGACAAAGCTATAGTCCCTCCCCTGACACCTCTCCTTTCCCCCCTTTCCATTCCTTATTACTATTCATTCTCGCTAATCCCACATCTGAAAGACGTGGAGAACAGTGGGGTTGCAGGGTTTAGGGTAGACAAGGTGCATTCCAAAGGAGGAACTTTATACATTACCTGCCAGAAAATTATCAGTCTTATCACATATAGTAGAGTAGTAGGGTGGCTGGCCGTCTGAATCATCCCCATGTTGGGGTGACAGGTGCATGGGAGACTCGGGATCTAACTCCTCCATCGCAGTGGGCTCTGTCTTCCTGCACATCATGTAGTGCTCATCAAAGCCTGCATCTCTCTCTTTGGGCTCGCTGATAGGCAGCAGATCCACCGGGCCGCCTAACAAGTCATCGCTGTAGGCTGAAGCTGCAGGCAAGGTAAGCTCTTTAATGAACGAAGGATCCTTGAACTCCTCTGGAAGCTGTTCTTCATTTTCCAAACTGAAGATACCCGGGCTTTTCCCACAGCTCTCGGCCGTGGAGTGGGCGTTGGAGTTGGAGCAGTCGAAACCATAAGAGGCCACAGAGTTTGCAGACTGAGGCGTATCTCCATCTTCCTCTCCCATCTGCCCCGGGACCTCCTCATCTTCATCAAGAGAAACAAGGTTGTGAGGGATGGCGGCGCTTTCATCAACTGCAACGTCGTTGATCTGCAACTCACCCTCTGTGTCACTTGCCTCATCACCCGAACTTGAAGGTGACGATGGAACCGAGGCGGGTGCTGTTAGTGCCTCACCCAACACCTCGTCGGCAGGCAGCGTTTCTGCTTCTTCCTCCTCACCATCACCTCGCTCCAGGTGGATACCAAGGTCTTGGTCCATGTCTATCTGCATTGCAGGAACCGGCGTCTGTTGCTTGTCTGATCTGGACTCTACACCCGAGCTGCTATCGTAGTCCTGAAGCTCCTCGGGTGTGCTTGTCTCGCTGCTGCTGTGTGCAGCCAGAGCTGTCCCGCTGAGAGTTCTGGACTGCGACATCCCAATGGCAGGTGCTGCCAAGATGCCAGACTCAACAGGAAATGCACACTTTGTTTCCTCTTGGACATCGGGTGGAGGATCTGAGGTCTTGATCATTGGTGTATTAATGTGTATGAAGGCCTCTACTGGGGATTTAGGGGGTGTGTCTGGTTCTTCAGATCTTGTATCTATTGGGTTTGATTCAGACACAATAAAAGCAGACTGGACCCATGGATCTGGGAATGGATTGGAATGACCCCAAGCTTCTGTCTTTGTCATAGATGGTGCATCCACAGTGTGGCCCTTGTTGTCAAGACTGAGATGAGCCTCCTCTCTGTACTCTTCACCTCCATAATCCTCATCATCCTCATCATCATCTCTATCATTACCACAAATTCCACTTTCAGCCAATCTGCTGCAGACAATCTCCACATCTTTTCCCACAAACTCATTGTCTTTGTGTTGCTTATGGACTTGCGCAATCTTTTTATGTTCTTCCTCTGATTCATCATCCTCCTCATCTTCATCACAGTAAGAGTCGATTCCAGGAGGTCCCTGGAATGGTTGTTCATTCAAAAAGATGTCACTTGTCTCTTTAGAAGTACAGCTGTTTTCAGTATTGAAGGGAGATGTTTCTTCTCTTTCATATGCATAACTGATATTTCTATCATCTGATTGTATATTACCCCAATCAGATCTGACAAAATCAGCCACACCCTTTTTACAATCATTGTCAATCACGGTTTGGGACACTGTTTGCACTCTGTCAATTTCTCTTTCCTCGTCCTCTTCCTCATCAACGTCTTCATTTATCTCCTCCTCTGCTTTCTCCACTGCCTCCTCTTTCACTTGACAGGGGGAGATGGGAGCTTGGCTTCTGAAGGGATCTGCCCCAGTGCAGTTTAGCAGATCAAAGCCTTGAATTATATTCTCTGCTGCAAAAGAGGACATCTGAATGACATCTTGGACTCCATCCTCCTCATCCTCTTCATCCTCCTGCTCCACCTGCTCCTCCTCCTCCTGCTCCTTCTCCTCCTCCTCCTTTTCCTCCTCCTGCTCCTTCTCTTCCTCCTCCTGCTCCTTCTCCTCCTCCTCCTTTTCCTCCTCCTGCTCCTTCTCCTCCTGCTCCTGCTTCTTCTCCTCCTCCTCCTGCTGCTCCTTCTCCTCCTCCTCCTCCTCCTGCTTGTCTGAGGTCATGCTGCTGGGGTACAGACTTTGAGACCAAGTTTCAGCTGGACCCTGCATTTCCAAAATAGGAGCAGAATTTTGGATTTCAGCTGGCACAGATGTTGGACCAGTGGGAGAGGATGGTGGGGACAGTACTGTGGTGCCTAGAGGAGACACAGCAGACACAAGCTCATTCAGACTGACCTGATCCACTGTAGCAGCTAGCTGAGACACTGCACTGTCATCTTTGGAAATGTCCACGCTCTGGGGGATGTCTTGGGGATGAACATGCTCCTCCTCTTCTGAGGCTGAAATGACAGGGGCAACTGATTCTTTAAATGTCTCTACAGAAGCAGGTTGAAGGTCAGGTGTAACTGTGTCCTTTAGTGTCTCGAAAGAAGTAGGATGACGGATGGGTGTGAAGGTGTCTTCAAGTGCCTCTTCAGAGTCAGGAGGAAGGGCAGATGTAACTGTTTCTTTAAGCATCTCATCAGAAGCAGGATGAAGCACATGTTCAACCGTTTCTTCAAGCATCTCATCAGAAGCAGAAGTAATGAAAGATGTGACTCTATCTTCAAGCATCTCATCAAAAGCTTTTGGTTCTTCAAAACCAGTATGAAGGGCAGATGTAACTGTTTCTTTAAGCATCTCATCAGAAGCAGGATGAAGCACATGTTCAACAGTTTCTTCAAGGATCTCATCAGAAGCAGAAGTAATGAAAGATGTGACTCTATCTTCAAGCATCTCATCAAAAGCTTGTGGTTCTTCAGAACAAAGAGGAAGAGCAGATGCAGCTATTTTTTCAAGAATATCATCAGAAGGATGATGGGCGGGTGCAACTTTTTCTTCAAGCAACTCGTCAGATGCCGAAGGAATGAAAGGTGTGGCTGTATCGTCAGGAGTCTCATCAGAAACAAGGTAAAGGGCAGGTGTAACCGTTTCTTCAAGTGTCTCTTCAGATGCAGGCGAAATGACAGGTGTGGCAGTGTCTTCAGGGCTCTCCTCAGAAGAAGGTGGAATGACAGGTGGGACTGTGACTTCAGTCATCTCATCAAAAGCATGAATGACAGGTGTAGCTGTATCTTCAGGTCTCTCATCACAGGTAGGGGGAACTCTGGGCATTTCTGTGTCTTCATGTACTTTCTCCAAGGTAGAAGCAGTTACATCTGCTTTATCGTCACAGACAGCAGGACTGGCTGGTGTAACAGAGTCCTCATGTGCTTCCTCAGAGGCAGCAGGTACATAGGGTGTGGCTGAGTGTTCAGGTGCTTCTTCTGAGGTTGTCATGGAAACAACAGCCGCAGCAGCTGCAACTGGGGCTGCAACCGCAGCCACAATGGGTAGAATGTCGTCTTTCTGGCCCTCTGCAGGCTGGGTGGTTTTAGGGCCACGCTTCACTGGCATTGGAGTACTGCTGCCAACCGCCTTCTTTGGGCTGCTTGTCTTAGCGCTGGACTTGCTTGTTGTCTTGGCGCTTGCACTGATTTCCTTGGATGGTGCCGCCTTGTTCTCCTTAGGTTTACTAGTCTTTGCATCCAATGCTTTGCTTGAGGTGGGGGTTTTCTTGGAAGCGGATTCTGGCTTGGCAGGGGTGGCTGATTTGGGGGTGTCAGGTTTGGTGGTTTTTGCCGGTGCTGGCCGGGTGAGTGGCGAGGCAGAGGGTTTCTTGGCCGCAGGGGTGGATGGCTGCTTACTGACATCTAAAAAGAAATAAAAAAATTATATAAATTAATACAAATCATCAAATTGATTTGAATCTAAGCATTGATAAAACATGAAGTAAATACACATCAGCCAACCTTTCTTGACAGGTGTTGTGGTCTTAGCAGTGGGAGTGCGACCAGCAGGGGGGGCTGTGGTTTTAGCAGGAGAGGGTTTAGCAGTGGTAGATGGTGTCTTCGGTGTAGCGGTTGTTGGTCTGGATGCAGATGTACTTTTGCTGGCAGCTGTGGGAGTCGCTGGTTTCGGGGTGGCAGGGGAAGAGCGGGCAGCAGGGGTAGTTCCAGCAGGCCTGTTAACATGAGAGAATTCATTAGAAAAGAAGACTGTTTCAAATAAGTACCAAGACAGGCAAATCATTTAGGCATGTTTTAAATCAGGAGATGTTTTGTTTTAAATTGAGGGCAGATGCAGTCCAGATCATCTCATCACATGTCTCGGTTGGCTCTAAATAAACTAAACTAGATCCTGCAGTCCTTTCTTCTGTCTATACTCTCTACTGCTATAAATAAAGAGCTGGAGTACACGAGCATATATGAGTGCAGAATACACAGCGAACATCATGTTAATCTTTCATTGTGAGGAGTAAAAATAACCAAGCAAATCCCCCTCGAGCACACAGCATGAATCCCGCTAGAAAAACTTATGGACGTTATATGTTTCCTCTAGGCAAACTTCACGAGGGGTGGGCGGCGTGTCCTACAAACTCAGCGGCAGGTGAGGGAGCGTGAAGTAGAGACACAGAGAGAGAGAGAGAGAGAGAGAGAGAGAGAGAGAGAGAGATCCAACTGTGAAGGTTCTAGAACAATGACCTTGAAGAGGAAACAAAACAAATTAACCTCACAGAGGAAAGCATTCATGAGTTCAAGAAAAACCTGGTCCCCTTCATGTGTTTTGTAAATCTGTATATGAGTATTTCGTCAGGTGGAACAAAAAAGAAGATATTTTTGTATAGTGCTTTAGTGTTCATACAATGGAAGTCAATGCAGTTGTTGTTCGGATTTCAATATATAAACACAACGATTCAAAATAGAGAGAAAGAATAGGAAAGAGAATGAGAGCTCGGTCTAGCACTCAGACATAAAACTAACATATAATGTACAGTGACACAACAACTGAAGTTAAGGAAGAGAAGTCAGAGAGATCAGCACAAACTCTACTGTAAGAGAGAGAGAGAGAGAGAGAGAGAGAGAGACTCATCTAATTAAACAAGGTGAATCAGCTTCATGTCAGCGTCCTCAATCATCCAGAGGATTGTTCTAAACATACTAAATGCTCTTATTCTACAACAGTCATCAGGAATGGACCAGACAGCTTCTTATGTGGATAAAACTACTAAATCTGTATGTAGAATAAACAAATGAACAGAAAAACAAACAAACCAGGCCATTGTTTTCTCTCTTTAAATCAAATGCACATTTAAATCCTGAAATGCACTGAAGCATTCCGTCTCATCTGTTTTAAACTAACGCCAGCGGCTTCTTCCTGATTTTCTAGCAAACGCTTTGATGTGTGTGCGTGTTTGTGTGTGTGCGTGTTTGTATCAGTGTGTGTGTGTGATGATGAATTGCCTGAAGCGTGATCGGATGATAAACTCTGTTTAACTCACTGTTACATTGAGCGACAGATTTTGCCCTGAAGTCACGTCACATGATGATGATGATGAAGACCTCCTCCTCACTCAAACACTACAGCTGATGAACTTTTAATGGCTTAAATCATCTCTATAACAGTGAGATTCATCTGCCTTCAGGATGATTTCTAATGCATCTGTGAAGCTAAAACAGAGTCTGTCTGCTGGCGTTTACCTGTGTGTGCAGGTCATGAGAAGGATTTCAGATGTCAGACTGTGATAGCATTAATACATACTCGACCATGTGCTAATGAACCCTCCAGAACAGACCAGCATGAATATCACTCAAAGTCTTGCAACTTATTAAACAAACTAAAAAAATATTTTTTTCTCTGAACATCTAAACCTGTTTAAAGACGAATGTGCTGCGTCACAAAAAAAGGAAAAACAATAATGGTTTGACAGTCTCTCTGTATACGGTGAAATATAACTGTATCCAGTCTCAACTATTTCACAAGATGATTCATTTGTATGTAAATGTAAATTTGATGAATTGATTCGATGTTAATCATGCCATTACTAGAAAATGCAATAATGAAGTCACTGGTGTGAAAGCAAACCAACACTTATAAATGACATCATGAAAATACATATGAATTAACCAACTCATGAAAAAAATCACAAATTTCCACAAATGTAATTTTTCTGAAAGATTTCTTTAACATGGTTAGCTTTTGAAAGCTTTAAAAAGAGTGTTTAAGTGTTTAAAAGAGTGTGTTTAAATGAAGGGTGTTCAGCTTCAGTGGGTCATAGAGAGAGTCAGGTGGGTTTGAAACTACACACGTGTGACTAACAGACATGATAACTTTACTTGACTCATGCTCTCAAAACTAACAATCAAGCACAAAAACATAAACCTGATAAAACTACATCACAGCCACACAAAGTAAATGTGTCTGTCTCTGTGTGTGTGTGTGTGTGTCTCTATCTGTATCTGTGTGTGTGTCTCTGTGTGTTTGTGTGTGTCTGTCTCTGTGTGTGTGTGTGTGTGTGTGTGTCTATCTGTATCTGTGTGTGTCTATGTGTGTGTGTGTCTGTGTGTGTGTCTCTGTGTGTTTGTATGTGTCTGTCTCTGTTCGTGTGTGTCTGTATGTCTCTTTGTGTGTGTGAGTGTGTGTGTGTCTGTCTCTGTGTGTGTCTGTCTCTGTGTGTGTGTGTGTGTGTGTCTATCTGTATCTGTGTGTGTGTCTCTGTGTGTTTGTGTGTGTCTGTGTGTGTCTGTCTCTGTGTGTGTGTGTGTCTATCTGTATCTGTGTGTGTCTCTGTGTGTTTGTCTGTGTCTGTCTCTGTTCGTGTGTGTGTCTGTATGTCTCTGTGTGTGTGTCTATGTCTGTGTGTTTCTATCTGTGTGAGTGTGTGTGTGTGTGTGTGTGTGTGTGTGTCTGTCTCTGTATATATGCGTCACTGTGTGTGTGTGTGTGTGTGTGTGTGTGTGTGTGTGTGTGTCTGTCTCTGTATATATGCGTCACTGTGTGTGTGTGTGTGTGTCTGTCTCTGTATATATGCGTCACTGTGTGTGTGTGTGTGTGTGTTTGTTTGTGTTTGTGTGTGTGCGTGTGTGCTTGCGTGCTTGCATGTGAAGTCAGAGGAGCACTGCAGCAAAAACTCACTCAAGTGTTTTAAAAACATCCATCAAATGACTGTCAGGCTCACAAAGGCACAAACACACACACACACACACACACACACTCATACACGCACATGCGCACACACTTTTCCAGCAGGGTCCATTTGTAGATTAGGTGCAGTGGCTGTAATAAATCTCTCTGGTGGATTGAGTGCTACCACGACCTCCTGAGCAACACAAGACGAGGAAACACAGACAATGTGTGAAATAAAGTGAATCACTTATGAGTCAGAAGAGTTTAGATGTGCTGGATCCACCCTTCACTGCCCCACCCATCAGTATGACATCATCGACCGCAGGAAACAGATCTCATTCATTAGGACATCAACAATAAAGTGATTCATATTAAATCCATAAACATCCACCACAAGTCTCACAAACATATTTTCACAATGATGCTGACCAACCAGTTCACACAAAAATGTAATGATGTCATCATTTATTCTCCCTCATCCCTGCTGGGAACAACTGCATATGCTGGTTAGGTAGGCTGGTTTTGAAGGATGGTAACTGGTCATATTCTGGTTGAAGCTGGTCCTAAACCAGCAAATGAGTCGTGAGACTTTCTTCAGCGGAACACAGAAGAAGATATTTTGAGAAATGTCTCAGTGGTTTTGTGTTAACACAATGGAAGTCAATGGAGTTCAGTTTTCCTGAGAAAACAGCTGATGTTGTGTAGTTATATAAACACTGCTCTGCTTGTAAACATTCAACACACCAACACTGACTCCAACAAAACTGCATGTTTGGGACGGGCTCAAACTCTAATGGAAGATTCCATCATAACATTTAGCAGGACACACACATACACACACACACACACACACACACACACACACACACACACACCCGAGACTGAGTAATACAGTCGTGGCCAAAAGTTTTGAGAATTACATAAATATTGGAAATTGGAAAGTTGCTGCTTAAGTTTTTATAGTAGCAATTGCATATACTCCAGAATGTTATGAAGAGTGATCAGATGAATTGCATAGTCCTTCTTTGCCATGAAAATTAACTTAATCCCAATTAAAATGGCTTCACAGGCAAGGATATTGTGGCTACTAAGATTGCACCTAAATCAACAATTTCTAGGTTCATCAAGAACTTCAAAGAAAGAGGTTCAATTCTTGTAAAGAAGGCTTCAGGGCGTCCAAGAAAGTCCAGCAAGCGCCAGGATTGTCTCCTAAAGAGGATTCAGATGCGGGATCGGAGTGCCACCAGTGCAGAGCTTGCTCAGGAATGGCAGCAGGCAGGTGTGAGCGCATCTGCACGCACAGTGAGGCGAAGACTTTTGGAAGATGGCCTGGTGTCAAGAAGGGCAGCAAAGAAGCCACTTCTCTCCAAAAAAAACATCAGGGACAGATTGATCTTCTGCAGAAAGTATAGTGAATGGACTGCTGAGGACTGGGGCAAAGTCATATTCTCCGATGAAGCCCCTTTCCGATTGTTTGGGGCATCTGGAAAAAGGCTTGTCCGGAGAAGAAAAGGTGAGCGCTACCATCAGTCCTGTGTCATGCCAACAGTAAAGCATCCTAACACCATTCATGTGTGGGGTTGCTTCTCATCCAAGGGAGTGGGCTCACTCACAATTCTGCCCAAAAACACAGCCATGAATAAAGAATGGTACCAAAACACCCTCCAACAGCAACTTCTTCCAACAATCCAACAACAGTTTGGTGAAGAACAATGCATTTTCCAGCACGATGGAGCACCGTGCCATAAGGTAAAAGTGATAACTAAGTGACTCGGGGACCAGAATGTTGAAATTTTGGGTCCATGGCCTGGAAACTCCCCAGATCTTAATCCCATTGAGAATTTGTGGTCAATCCTCAAGAGGCGGGAGGACAAACAAAAACCCACTAATTCTGACAAACTCCAAGAAGTTATTATGAAAGAATGGGATGCTATCAGTCA
This sequence comes from Triplophysa bombifrons, assembly GCA_029783895.1. Lineage (NCBI taxonomy): Eukaryota > Metazoa > Chordata > Actinopteri > Cypriniformes > Nemacheilidae > Triplophysa > Triplophysa bombifrons. Next base: position 2,431,605 of record CM056457.1, read on the forward strand.
GGATTTGGCCCAGAAGTTGATTGAGAGCATGCCCAGTCGAATTGCAGAGGTCCTGAAAAAGAAGGGCCAACACTGCAAATACTGACTCTTTGCATAAATGTCATGTAATTGTCGATAAAAGCCTTTGAAACGTATGAAGTGCTTGTAATTATATTTCAGTACATCACAGAAACAACTGAAACAAAGATCTAAAAGCAGTTTAGCAGCAAACTGTTTGAAAACGAATATTTATGTAATTCTCAAAACTTTTGGCCACGACTGTACACTGCTGGACGGTGTGTCTTACATCATTGTGTTCAATTTATATAGAGGTGTGCTGGTCAGCCCAGCGTCTTCATAAAAACACATCATAACATGTCAGTGTTAAACCAATGTCCTGATAAAACATCACATGTGTGTGAAAATAATGAGGGAAAACACTGGACAACACACACACACATGCAGTCAAAACTCATGATGAGAAAAACTCAAGCGAAGGCTCGCTGAGATACACAGAGCTGTCAACAATCTCTGTTGAGAATTCTTTAAAGCTCTTGACTTCATGTGTGTGTGTGTGTGTGTGTTTGTGTGTGTGTGTATGAGACACTAAAACACACTTCATGATGAATAAACATCCTGTACAGCTGCAGCGGCACCACATCACCCTGTTCTGACACAATCCTGACATTTATTCATTAAGATCAGATGACGCTTTTTAACATTTCACCCTGCTGGTAATATTAAACAACATCTTCTAGAATAAAGAAGAGTTTTGATGGCATGTTATAAAACGACTAAGGTGATTACGAGAATACAGCCTTAATATTTTGAGAATAAAATCTAAACTGTGAAAATAAATTCAGAGCATTGTGTTATTAAAGTCATACACATTTTGAGAATAAAGTCTTAAATATGAAAATCATGAGAATGAAGTCATAATTTTACTCTGAAAACAAGGTTTGAGAATAAAACCATACTACATTAAGACATTACTTCATATCGATTCAGAAAACTTTGCTTACAATCATGATTTATACAGCGAGCTGTTGGATTTGGGGGAAATTACGAATAATATAAAGTAACCTGCACATTTGATGTCTTTAAAGGGGTCATATGGCGCAAAAACATTTTCTGTGTCTTTGGTGTGTTATAAGTTGCCCATGCATGTATAAGACACATAAAATTGGAAAAGTTAAAGTGTGGGAACAAAAGATGCATTCTATCTAAATGCGAATGCTAACCCAGATCTGCCTGAAACGCCTCTTGTAACCACACCCTCACAAATCTACGTCAGTTGGTGGTCTGATGTGACTAAGACCGCCCAAATAAGTAAGGTGGTGTACCTGTCATAACAATTGAAGAGGAACCTGATGCTCCAAATAGTGTAAAAGGGCGTAACATTTCCATCAAACGCTTGCAGTATTCCACCAATCACTACACACTGGTTAACTGGCCAATCAGAGGACACCTCGCTATATATTATATTATTTTTAATATTCGTTTAGCAGAGTCATATGACCCCTTTAAAACATAGATTATGATCCAGAGACAGAAGTTACGGACAAAAGCATTCTGACATTCTCATCATCAGCTCTATAAATGCATCTCTCTCTTTCTTTCTCTCTTGACCACACACACAATGACCTGAAAACATCATCCTAACATCATCTCTGCACAGTATAATTTCTTGTGTTAAATTACTGCAGGCGCTACTGCAGAGACTGTTGCCTACTTGTGGAGATGTTGTAAATGTAAATCACCTCCCTGAGGGACATCGTGCTCTTATGAAATTTGCCAAATTCTGTTATCACGCAGAATTGATATTAAGCTAAATGTAAACATGTAAAGGGATTGTAACATGGGACACATGAACCAAGAGGAATAACAAACTTCAAATCAACAGAGAGCTTTCTCTGAGACCATCTGCACCGATCAGATGCTCACCTGGTTGTCTTGGAGACGGGGGGTTTGGGAGAGGCGGTGGTGCAGGGCTTGGTGGTGGATGCAGAGGCTGAAATGAGAGGAGACGGAAAGCGTTCAACATCAGGTCAAACAGTAAAATGTTTGACTGAATGTGAAACACAAGCAATAAATGACAAACCTGCTGTTTTTGGGTTGGATTTCAGACTGCTCGCTGATGCCGCAGGGGTTTTCTTCACTCCGTTAGCTGGTGCCGCAGCAGGTTTCTTCTCAGTCGTCTTCACTGAGGTCCTGGTGGTGGGTGCAGCCGTAGAGCCGAGTGGTTTTTTAGGAGCGGCACTTGTCGGGGTCTTCTTATCAACCCCGGCAGCGGTGGTCTTTTTGGTGACGCCGTTGGCTTGCGTCTTCTGCGTGCCGTTAGTCAAACGGCTTTGGGCCATGGTGGGACGGGAGCTGGTGGTGGACGTCTTGGTACCAGCAGTGGACGACTTTGTTTTGACAGGAGCTTTTGTCTTAGTTTTGGGATCTGCGGGCTTCTCTTTCCCAGTCTTGTCGTTTGCTGAAAGCGCATCCGCTGGATGAGGTGCACCTTCAGTTTGGATGCCGGGCGAGGCCTGGTCTTGAGCTCCACCTGCTGGCGCAACCTCAATCTCCGGACCTGCGTTCAAGGCCTCCATTGGCTCCACTGATGCCACGTCAACACCATCCGGTTTCATCTCGTCTTAGTCCTGCTGGCCCGTTTTAGGAATAAAGGAATGAGGAACCGAGGACGGCTATCAGACAGCTATGGCAACTGATCTGAAAACAAAAACCAGAGCATCAAAAGAGTTCCGTTAGGTTCACTACCGTCAAAAATGATTGACAGTTAGCATTCAGTTTACACTGGTGGTATGGTTCTGTTCTGGGCAAAACTCAATGCAGCATACACCCACACGTCATTGGTTCTTAAAGACATTTAAGTGTTACACATCAATAAAATGTAGTTGATGCTTTTGAAAAGGAATAACAGAAGTGGAGTCCCGATTGTAAATGTGAGATGGAGCTGGGGATGGAGGGGGGTAATTTGCTCCGGAGCAACGCAATACGCTGCTATTGGCTGAATGTATTTTAAAACGGAAGCTGTTATTGTGTCATATTTCTAAAGGTAGAGGAGGATCAGCTGATGTGAGCTTGACTCACGTGACCTGCTAGAACTAACGCTGTTTGCTAGATTTGTAGTCTGATCTGAGACACGCAATAAACAACAAGTCTGAGCAAGAGAGAATTCCAGCAGACGAACCCAAGACAACAATCAGATAAATAATCAGGTTTGGAAAAAACACTTGAGGAAGAATGCAAAAACTACTTAAAACCCATCTCTTCTGTGAATACTTGACAAACAAATGAAAAAAAAAAGCACTAACCCTTTCAACAGGTAGTGGTCTAGCTTTTGTTGAAACCAGTAACTTTGTATTGGCACCTAATGTATTATGGCTCCTGTATGAACTATGGCTTATTGCTCCTAAACTCTTTGTAAGTCGCTTTGGATAAAAGCGTCTGCTAAATGACTAAATGTAAAATGTAAATGTAGTGGACAAAAACAACAACTGATTCAGAGCTTATGAAGACGGCTGGTGCGAGACTACAGATACAACACATTCGTCATATTTTATGATTAAAATGTTTCTGGGTTTTCTTTAACGGGCATTTCTGATTGTGGACTACTTGCGAAGCAGCGCTGCCAGATGCATTAGCCACAATGCCTTGCTGAAGCAGATGTTGTTAACATGATTTAAGCGCAGCGGCTCCTCAGTAAAGTTTATCCAGTCAGAGGCCAACAAGAGGAAACACTTTGGCTCAAGGGATCATGGGAAAATAACAAATACTGAAATCAGACACACAGCCTCGACTCTATTGTCAGTTCAACATCTCTGAACATCTCACCATCATCCTCCAGACTGCTTCTTTATGACCCTCACATTCAAATCTCTACACTCAACAAAGTCAAAAAGCGTCAAAGCCCGGCGGTTGAGTTGGTCTCTTTTTGAGCCGACCGTGGATTAAAAAACATTTTTTAGGAGTCCGCCCCTCCTCTCTCGTTAGGTCCATTACTCAGCTGGTTCTCACACAGATGGTCCTGACAGCTGAGCATCCTCAATGAGGTAAAGAAACTGGGGGAGGGCGCGGAGAAAGGATTTGGGGGGTCTGAAAGTTTGCCAAGTCAAAGAAACCCATCCCTGTGTGTCCATGATACTGTGATCTTTAGATGTGACTCAGTTCCTTCCTTAGACATGCATCTGTGAGAGACTTTGTGTATGATTGTTACGTCATCTGCTGCGCACAAAATAAAAATCTGACCCTTAGAAAGTAGACACACAACTCTCTACAGTTAGCCAAAAGTTTTGTGTTATTATTCATTCATGGTTCGAGGTTTGTTCAAACATTAAGAATAAGCTTGAGTTATAGAGATGCTTGACTTTGCAAATTCTTTTTATTTTATTTCTCCTAATGTCTCTAGTGTTTGTTGGGCAGAGTAAAGTTCCTATAAAGCACTATAGAAATAAATGTTAATTGAATTGAGCACTATACAATAGCAAAAGCTAAATGCAGCAATAAATCATCAACTAGAAATGAAGAATTAGTTAAAAATGAAGAGAGTGATAAACATGAGCACATGCTGCATCAGCTCTCCGTGTTCTCAGAGCTCCAGGGCTGAAAACACATCTCTGTACATCACATCTCTCTATTTTAATACTGCTTATAAATAAAGAGTCTGTTGTGTCGGCTCGACCCCTCCTGACTTCCTCCTGTTCTCATCTTTTGATCCTGATTGTGTTTGTGTGCTGGAGAGAATGTCAGGTGCTGAAGACATCATCATCACCTGACCTCATGACATTAATCATTTCCTCTAAACATAAACAACAGTGACCTCAGAGGTCAGAAACCCATCGGGGTCAATCTCATCTGACCTCTGTGACCTTTATAGTGTGTCTGGTGTTGACGAACACATTCCTGTAAACAAGCAGTGTTGGGAAAGTTACTCTGAAAAAGTAATGGATTACTAGTTACTAATGACAAATCCAGTGTAATTATATTACTGTACTAATGACTCTCTCCAAAAAGTATTTAATTACTTATTACTTTCTTTATAATTTCAACTTTGATTAGTTCAGTGATTCAAGGATAGACGTGAAACAACACTTTTAATTCATTCATATAAATAATATAAAACTACATAAAGTATTAATATTTAATGACCAAAGTATAACAAATGTGAGAATTATACATTAAAGCACACACTTTGAATTTTGATTTCAAGTCCAGTATTGCACACACATATATAACACAGTATTTAGTTCAATTACATCAGAAGTAACTGTAAATAAATTACAGAAATAATCCCTTAATAAGAGTAATCCCTTACTTTACTTTTCAAGGGGAAAGTAATTACATCACAGTAACTAATTACTTAGTAACTAGTTATGAATTATTCACCCTCAAGTTGTTCCAGACCTTTGTAAATACTGCTGTTCTGTTGAACACAAAGAAAGATATTTTGAAGAATCTTAGTAACTGTGATTTCTGGGACATCATTGACTACCATTGTAGAAAAAAAAAATGTTCAGATAAACACATAATTAGATATTTTGAAAAATGTATTAAATCAAACAGTTCGACTACCGTTTAAATTTTTCCTTCAATGGTAGTCAATGGGGTCTCAGAAATGTCAATTTTTCCAAATATCTTTCTTCCTGTTCAACAGAACAAAGACATTTATACAGGTTTGGAAAAACTTGAGGGTGAATCATTCAGGACAGAATATTCCTTCTAGGATGGAGTATCCCTTTAAATATACGGTGGAGCCTGCCCTCCATCATTCTCAGGGATATATCTGCTCACTCCTCACATCATCCAATTATTTTAGCCAATCCTGAAGCAGAAGCTGACACGATCATGAAGGGATGACTCGGCTCTTAACAGCGGCCAGAACCGAAGCGCTCATCCTCTAAAGACCCACATATGACATAAGCAAACAGGCACATACGCAGACACATTCCTGAAGCATTATTTTGGCAGGTCCCCAGCGACAGCCAATCAGAGAGCTTAAATTGTGCCAGGCACAGAACTGCAGATCCGCCTCATGTTAATCAGGTAAGAGACGCATTACAATGAGAAATTGCACTTTGGCCTCTTTATATCTGAGGGCAACACAACAAAACCCTGTGGGTTGCACACACAACATACACACAGACACACACACAAACATTGAATCACACACCCACACATGCAGACACACACACACACACACACACATAAAACAAACACAAACATACATATACATACACACACACACATACAAACATACATTTACATACACAAACATACAAAAACACGAACATACATGTACTTACACATAAACAGACACACAGAAAAAAATACATATACATACATACACACTCACACAAACAAAAAAACACAAACATACATGTACATGAATCCTCTTCATTATTTCTTCAGAATCCAAAAGAAGATATTTTGAAGAATGCTGATAATCAAACAGCACTGAACTCCATTGAACACAAACCAAAATATATTCAATGGTTTTCCACTCACGTACAGATTTACAACCCCATACGAGAGAATAAATGATGAGAGCAGCAGGACCTCCATCTCAGCCTCAGCAACTTGGGCTCAAAACAACATTATTAATAAATGGCAAACAAGAAAACAAGGCACACTCAGTACGCACTAACAGTCTGTGTGAATAGCTCACTACGGGAGACAAGGCCGACCCGTTTTGTCCCCTAAATAACTGTAAATGGCGGAAGTGTTGTAGAAAAAAGCAGAGATTAGTGTAGCACAGAGATGCCGCAGATATTGTGTGGCTTCTGCTCTGCGACGCTTCTGATTTGGCGTTGGGTCAGAGGACTGTTTCATCATGTCATTTGTCACAGTTTAATATTACACACATCACGTTTGTCCGGCCAACTCTTGCTGGCGGTCATCTCTGACTGTTGAGACTAAAGATGCTGTATTATCAACATCCCCCCCAGAGGCTGCAGAAGTCCCCCGACACCCACCCTCAGCGTAAAACAAGGGAACACTGAATCCATTCAGACACGAGCTAACAGAGGCACCAAGACCCCTCGGCAGGGCTGAGAATGGGGGGTGATGAGGGGGAGCGGCCCGAGTGAGAAACACATCACTGTTCTGCTCTGAAGTGTTAAAGGTCGAGGAGTTTGAGCACAAAACTGCCATTAAAGTCACCGAGAGTCCTCTACATCCACAGAATAAAGAGCGACGGAGATCAGATCCTGCACGTTACTCACATCCATTACAAACCACAGAAGACGATTATAAAATAACAATCAATCATTATTAAGTCTGTTTTAATGGATAGCTGTTCTCTCTCTAGATTATTTAAAGGCCACATTCACACTAAGCCAGATATTTCCCTAGACAATCTTTTTTTTCCTTTTCACAAAGTCGTCTCAAGAAATATCTGCGTACACATGAAACCGCTTAACTGACTAAAAACCATGTAGCATAGACGCCAAATCAGTGTCGCCGCAGTAAATCTGGATCAGCGATGCACTAAAGAAGTTCCAAAACAGAAGATTTTGAGCATGCGCATAAACTTTGCGAGCTAGGGCTATGACATCATTGTTTTGGAAACATACGGATCGGTTATACACATGAAAACGCAAGGGTGCCGTTTTCAGATTCATCCACTTCCGCCCTGCATCCCAATCTGCATACTATGCATCCTAAATAGTATTGGAAAGTAGAATCAGTATGTCCCTAATTGTAGTATGTGGAAAATGTTATTCCATAGATTCCCGGATGGTTGACAACTTCTGGTAGAAATTGGAAGTGCAGAACGATGCACATGCTAACGGCTGATAAGTTTAGTGTCGCTCCACAGCAATAATACATTTTATAACAGATGCGTCACTAAATTAACAAATGTAAGTATGCAGTTAACAAAAAAATAACCTTAATGGAAAGAAGAGCTGTATTTTGATGTGTGTGACAGTTATTGGCCACCATGTTGTCTAGGCAACAATGGCCACTTCCGCTTCCTGTTTTTTGTCCCAGTGTGTGCTATCTCTTTTGCTGTGCACTCAAAAGTGCCTACTATTCCAACACAAAAACACTATCTACTATTAGGGCTAGTATAAGTAGGCTAATTGGAACGCAGGGGCGGTTTTAGAAAATAGTGGTTTCTGGCTAGACGAAACGCAGAAACGGTAAAAAATAATCTTTACGTACACAGCTAGAGAGAGTTTGATTCGATCTCTAAATGCCAACAAGTGCTTGAACAGCAGACGAACTAAAAGAGGACCATCATAGATGAGATCTCAATAACGTCTCCTATAGTCATTAGAGTTTCAACAATGTGTCAAACTGAGCTCAGATTTGTCTCGTCTGCAATCAAAGGTCAATATTATTGAAGATCTCAATATCAACTCAAACGTTTCTCTTCAAATTAACTAAAATCTGGATTAGTTTAAATCTACAATAATTTACACCTTCAGATTCTTCACGTGTGTAAACAATCACACTCTCATTTGTTATTTTAACAGAGAGAAACATCTGAGACAAAGAAAATGAAACTAAGAACTCTTAAACTATGACAGATAAACCGCCGAGCTGTAACATTTTCTCATGGGAAGCATTACAGACATTTACTCAAGAAAAGTGAAGCGCTGTATGTTCATGATAACTTTACTTAACCGTCCAGTGTCTATCAGACATCATTCAATTTAGAGTCTCAGATTCAGTCCATTATCTATTCACCGATAGTCCATCATAAGTTCATGAATCAGGGGCTGGGGTCCATAACACAAATAAAATGACAGTCAAGAGGGACGGCGTCTGCGTGCGTATACTTATCGTCTCTTTCTCTTCTGATCATGTGACTTTCTGAACGCTCATGACTGAGTCCATTATTCAGCACACGCGCGCTGAGATGAAGTCGTTCAGCCTGTGGCACACTATAAAACAAGTCACCAAAGAAGGGATTGTTGGGCCGCTGGAGGGACGCACATGACAGAACCGCCGCTGTCCGAGCGGACAAAAGCCGTTTCACTGCCCCCGTCATCGAGATTACAGCACATTCCCAAAAACACCCTCGGCCCAACACACAAAAAACAAACTCGGGCACACATTCTGTAGGGCACAGCAGTGAGACGAGAGGAAGGGGATGTGAAGACGCTCGGGTAGAGAGAAAGACTTAAGGGGGAAGTCAGAACCAAAACAGAGCCCGTCTGAAGTAAACCAAGATGGATAGTGGGCTTCTGTTTTCTGAGGCATCAACGGCTCGCGACAGATATCTGGACCGAATCCAGGTGTTGAATCCTTGTGTACTGTGTAGGAGATTAACACGTGTTTTCTGGAACATAAGACACTCAAGTTTAGTAGGTTACGCAGCAAACACGCACCTTAAAGGGACAGTTCATCTAAAAATAGAAGTTCAGTCATCCTCTACTAATCGGTCCCACATGTCATGTCAAACCCCTTTGAGTTTCTATCTTCATTAGAAGATGGGGGGCAAAATCTGTCTCATTATAAGCATTCTTCCAAATATCTTTCTCTGTGTTCATCAGAACAGAGTCATTTAAACAGATTAAACAGAAACAACTCTAAGGTGAGTGAATGATTGCAGTATTTTCATTTTTGGGTGAACTGTCCCTTTAAATCAAGACAAAGGACGATGCTAATCCCGCAAGATCAACATGGCCGTCCTGTGACAGACACACACGCAGAAGAAGATGCACAGAGGCGAGAGGAGTATTGATCCCGCAGAGAAAGGTCACAGATGGAGACTCTGAGGAGTGCATTAGAGGAGCATGTGGAAACCCCTCATTCTCTCAGGAGGGGCTAAAAAGAGTTGAAGATGGGGATTGGGGAACAGGGACCTTTTAACTAATTTGTAACTGGAGAGGCTGCCTATAACTGTTATCTACTGAGGACACTGAAACACCAGAGAGCCAAATTACATAAGAGCTGATAGAAGAGCAGCTGGTGGGGATCGATCAATGACAACTGATAGTGTGCGTGTGTGTGTGTTTGTGTTTGTGAGAGCATGGCCAGAAATGACATCTGCATTGGACAATAAACATGCCCTTCAGCCTTTACACACACAAACACACACACACACACACACACAGGAAATGACTGTAACTATAAGAGGATTACCCTTCTACTCTGGCACCTTCCAGATGGACTCTGAACCCTTGTGGGTCCACTGTTGTGTTCTGACTCAACAAAAAACTTTAACACGTAATGTGAATCAACATAACGATTTGATCGTCATCTGTACATTCATGTACACATCTAGGCTGACAAATCCACAGGTTTGGCTCTAGAAGTGATCAACACTTTCACCGCTGTAGTCCGGAGTAAACACAGTGTAAGCTGCTTATGGTCAAGGATCTACTCACAAATAATCTTGACAGAAATCGGAACAGTCTAATGTTGCTTTTTTATAGTTTTATGAACTTTCATTCCTCAATGCCATCTCCAATATTTCCCTTAAGTTTTCTTCTGAAATGCTAAATAATAAAGTTATAAAACAAACAAGCATAGCGTAGTAAATTGTGATTGAAAGGGGATCAATCCATATCTAAAGCAAAATAGAATAATGATTTAAGACCTGGCCAAAAGGCAACTTTTTATCAACCACTCAGAACACCTTGACAAACCCATGCAAACCTCCTTAAAACCAGTCAGACCAACTTAGCAACCTGCTCAAAACTAGTTAGAATGCCCTGGCAACCCCAAAGCAACCTGCTCAAACACTCAGAACAACTTAGCAACCTGCTCAAAACCAGTTAGAATGCCCTGGCAACCCCATAGCAACCTGCTCAATACCACTCAGAATGCCCTGGCAACCCCATAGCAACAGAGTGGTTCAAAACCACTCTGAAAACCTTGGCAACCCTCAAAAATGAATCATTAAGAACCTAATCGAACCGGGTCACGAGGGGTCAGAGCATCAGAAATAAACACAAACCAACATAATACTGCTTCTGACAGAAACACAGCAGGAGAACTACAACCACACAATGTGTTTAGAAAAGGCTTAACCATAACCACAAAAACACTTCCCAAAAAAGAAACGAGAACCCTTCCACACAGCTGCAACACAATATCTCATCCAAACACAACCAACTGTCCAGTGACAACTGCTTGGCCCCCAGAGATCCGAGTTATCCAAGAAGAACACATGACACGGGAAAACCACATCGCTTTTCTAAAGCATCATCTCGGGACACAATGAAACCTCACGGCAGCGCTTGTGGTCCAGATAACAGAGCAGTGGAACTCTCTCATGTCGGTTCATATAAACATAAACTATATGACATTAATGAGGTCAGCTTTGTTTGAGAAAAAAAAAAGACTGACAGCGATCTCAGCTAATCAGAGCACTGCTGAGACGAAGTCAAACCCCCTCCTCATAGCCTCTTCCCATCGTGGCATGGCACGTTTGTAATTGCTTCTAATGTCTCCGTTCAGGAGCTCCGTCCCTGTGGACTGAGACACTTGCAGCATTGAATCATCATTTGACAGAACAATAACACCAATGAACCCAGAATCAGTCTGTGGATTGGTTCCTTATGTTTGTCATGACCTTAACCAGTGACTCACATTTTACCATTTAATTCTATACTCAGACAATATTCTGCATCATCCGTCTCTAAGACATAGTTTCATTCTTGCTACAGTGTCATTGAATAAAGAACAGCAGAGAGAGAGACATGTGCTGGAGCTGTGAGACTGCAGGGGGCTGAGGCGTCCGTCTTAAACCCTTTTGTTTGCTGAGAGACGAGAAAGGAACTATTAAGCAAGACAAAGAGATGAACTGACTTACAAAACAAAGATTAAACAGCAGGACGACCCAAACCCGATGCCTGCGGTGAGACTCATCTTTCCCCTTAGCATACAATAAAAAACGCCCTGTTGATTTTCAATAATAAATAAAGACAATTTAATGATAGGAATACAAGAACACCTGAGGCTCAAACAAAAATCTCCATCGGAGAGAATTCATCTTGGATCGTCTCCAAACTCGAAGCACATTTCCAAAAATCCAGTCAGATGAATTGTTCTCTGTCTTAATTTGTGTGAGAAACATCAATAATTAACGACAGACCAATGAAGTGTATGGAGCTGCTGGTTGTTAACTGCAGTGTTCGCCTCTATTGTTTTAAGGTTTTGACAGATGAACTGGCAGGGCTGGGGTGTATTTTGGCAGGTAGGCTGATATCGCACCGTTTGTTCATGCAGAAGGCTTTATATTTCTGTATATATTTCTCCCTATTCTGTACCGGCACATACAAAACAGCATTTAAAAGAGAAAAAGTAGACAATGACTTCCCCAAATCTGAATATATCAAACTGGGCGTGCCAGTTATATTTGATAGGCTATACACGATTACATTTAATAACGCGATTTTACCGCCTTAATATACCGGCTCATCTTCACACCATCGCGCCTCTGTAAGTGATGAGAATTTCATGAAAGTTCAAAACAGATATGTGAAGCTTGACATTTATTTGACAAAGTTTACTCACATTGTAGCCCTATACACACAGATGTATAAAAATATCATTAAAAAGCACATTTCATATATTTGGTCTATATATAGTATTTATAATTTATATAGCAGCACGTTTCCTTACTTTGTCTTGTGAATGTATCTGGACCTCGAGGGTTTTCTAAATTTCGGGTGAATATGGGTCTGAATATCTAATGTGGACCGGGCGGGTGGAGGCAGAACAAAAGAACCCGACCATAGACACGAGAGATAAGTGAAAGTGCGCTGAGAAAGCATTTAGGTCACAAAAAAGACACCTTTAACATAAAAATCCATATTAACATGTCATGTGTGTTATCATTCTGTTTAATATGGGTTTTATAAAGGACTGTCCGTGGTTAGATTCGGCTCCAGTACGAGTGAGTTACCCGTCACCGCCCAGACATCCACCATTCAAACTGAATGAAAGGAGGAACAATCGGCGACGCTGAATAAGTGAGAGACAATACACGAACATTAAAATGCAATAAACCGCTTGAATAACAACATGGGCGATGTGATATTTTTCAACATATAAATCAAACCGGTGTGAAACCCGATCGGTGCAGTGGCATTCTCATCCGATGATCTCATTTATTCCGCCGGTGTTACCGGCCGATGTGAACTCATTAATAAAATTTACATATAAATGTATTCAGCCGTAAATCAAATAGCTAAATGACACGCGTTACCTTAACATGTAATCCGGATTTACATGATCTCTTTATCAGTGTAATGTGGTTTGAAAGTTGACACGAACGCTATAAATATAACATCGGTTCTGTTCGTGTCGCGGGTCTTACCGAATCTCAAGCGCTTTTCCTCCAGCTACGCCCAGTCACTTCTCGCGTCTCCTCGGTGTTTTCTAAGCGGAACCAGACAGCCGGGCGATCGTCACCGCGAATCGAGTACAACCGACAGCAATCCTGCGAATAAAACCCTTAGACTGACGGAGGACCGGAGCCAGACTTTTCCGAGCTGATTCGGCGTCTACCGGCGATAGAAGAGATGCGCGTCTCCTGGCAGCACAGAATGAAACGGAGTTTGGCGATCGGCGCACGCACGCGCACACCGGACGAGTGCGGGAGGAGCGCGCGGGGGTGAAATTGAAAGGGATGAATAGAGCGAACGGCTTCGGTTTCTCCGGCCCGTGACCAATCAGCGCTTAGACTGAGATTTATGCAAATGAGAGATGATGTCATCGCACAGGCCACCCCGGGTCTATTCTTTATGCTTTTCTTTTGCTCGGATCACCCCCAAACCATCGCCCCCCCCCCCCCCATACCTCCATGCGACCCCTCCCTCATGCGACCCCCTCCCTCATGCGACCCCTCCCTCACGCGACCCCTCCCTCACGCGACCCCCTCCCTCACGCGACCCCCTCCCTCATGCGACCCCCTCCCTCATGCGACCCCTCCCTCATGCGACCCCCTCCCTCATGCGCGCCTTCCCGCCGTTTCTTTTCACTTTCACTTACACAGACATGAGTGTGTTCTCAACTGGTTTTGCATCAGGACCCAGACATTCCCAAAGTTATTTATAAACGTAAACACCAAAACGTCCATAAAAAACAAAAAGTTAAAAACGTAACAATATGCAAAAGTATTAACACGTTAAAGAGGAAAATGAAGATATTTTAGAACAATGGGAAGTTCTCTGTTAAATGTTACTAAGCCTGATTGTTTTGCAGTTCAAAACAAATATGACTTTGTCCTGTTTTTAAGCTGTTTTTTGAACTAAACAGACCCGTGTCCATCAGTTAAGAACCAGTGAACCACCTAATAAAATAAAAATGTAATGTCACGTTAAACTGTAAAATTGTTCTACCGAGTTGAAAATAATGTTCAATAATATCTAATAAAATAATGATTGATATGTAATTAAATATTGAACCTCACTAGGTGTACAAATGATGTGACAATATTTGAGAAGATGCTGAAGACATATTCAGAAGCATGCAGGGACATTTCAGAGGGAAGTATTAGATGTATTTATTTTTTTGTCTTAGCACCTCTCTTTGATCACAAACACGCTGCTGCAGTAGCTGTCAGTTCACATGAGTCACAGAAGAGACTGCAGAGACCGAAACACGTGTGTCATTCTACAAAACATGTATGATTTCTGTACCTACACTTTCTTCATGTCAGTGTGTTAAGCAGTGTGTAAGCAATGCAGAAAACATCTTAACAAGTGAACAAGTCTTTGGCTGTGTTTTTACCTCTACATACATTTTCTGGAAAAGCATCTTATAGTTTCTCAACCCTGAGCAAGACTTGACAATCATGCTGTCAACCATTATACTCTTCTGAAGCCTTTATAGTGTATCGAAATGGACAATATAACACATCATTTAGTTTGAGAAGACAGAACGCAACACTTTAACAAGTTATTTGGCTCATTTAAATGTTTAACATTTTTTAAATTTACTTGAAAAATTACTTTTTCTAACTGGAAAAGATATCCATTTGTTAATTTACAAGTTATTTCTCTTCACATTTTACCCAAAAATGGAGGTCTTGTTATACTATTTCATGTCATTTCAAATGCACACTAAAAAAATTACTTGAAGCATTTACTTTAAAAAGCCTGGTTCTTTTTTAATTATTTTTAAGTCAAATTTGCTGCTATAAATCAAGTACAACTTACTTACATCACTAAAGTAAATTGTCCTTATCAAATACATTTCGTTTTTGTTAAAATATTAAGTAAATGTTACTTACAGTAAACAAAAAAATTACATCGAACAAAATCATGTCTAACTCAAACTTTAGGATCACTTACTTTCATATTGAAATATAAAACAATCTTTTACAACACAGATGGTCAAGAGGAGACTGGTGGTCATTGGCTCATTCACTGCCAATAACACTTCATGACTAATATCGTGCCTTCCTTAACCTATAGTCACAAGCACCTCTCTTCTGAAAAAACTAACAACTTATAAAACCCAAACTTAAAATAATACCAAACTCTCCTAAATCTCAACGATAAATCAACAATAAACACAAACAAGTCTTTCTTTTGACTGGAAACACTTAAAATGACAGTTAATCTTGAAAATGATTCTCATTTTGCAGTAAGATGCAAAGCATGCTGGGAACGATAGATCAACTGCCAAGGTAGTTATATCTACAAAAAATATTTATGTAGTCTCAACATAAAATAAATAAGTGAACTTAATTTGACCAATGGGTTTAACATAATAAAATTGAGTTGGAAAATCACACAAAATATTTAAAATCTTAACACCCTAAATTAGAGGTTTGATTCCCAAGACTTTTTTAACTCTGTTAAAACAGGAACATAATTCTATTAAGCATATTTTAATCATTTCTTTTCATAAAATCTACTAAGGCACATAGTATTTTTTTCGTGCACATGCTGTTGTTCATATCTGTGGAAGACAGAAGGAGAATTTTTCACAGCTCTTCTCCACACAACAACAGCAGCTCATAGTGACAGTGACATCAATCAAACTCTTAAAAATATTCTTGCAGGGAGTTCCACAGAAACAATAACGGCATGAGGGTGAATAAATAAATAATCACTTCATGCTCATATTTGGGTACTTTCAGCATCATCATCATCTGAATGCAGGCATATGTTGACGTCTAATTTAAAACCAAACAGAAAAATCCCAGAATTCTACAATCTCATCTTCAACAAAAACCAAAAAACAAGTGCAACAATCCCAAGTCTGATTTTCTTTGGCATCAACAGAACTCCTCCAGTTCAGCCATGACATCATTGACCATTCCTCTTGCCCTCGCATCAGAGTCACGCGGTGACCTCATCCTTAGCAACAGCACCCGGGCAAAATAAAGGCTGACATTTCAGAGAGTCAGACACACAGAACATTCTAACGTGAGAGACTGTGCGCTGATGGACATTTTGGCCCAGTTGAGGAGAACACACAAAGGGAGGAAATATCCTGACCCTTGTGGTAAGGGGCGGCGCCGAATCGGCAGGAAGGGGCGGGGCATTTAAGCCGCCACTCGCTTCCTTTGCTATTTATCTGATTGTGTTTTGTCCAATGACATCGATCAGCCCGGCAGCTGCGGGCAACACTCAACTCAAGAACACTGGCAGTCTGCAAACAAACACACACATCCGCACTGAAACACACACGCCTGAGCTAGAAACATGATGTCAAACTGACAGGAACAAATACTCACCCAAACCAAACAAAACATACAGAACCAAAGTCTAGAAGTTATGACATCCACTAATTTGTCATTAACAACCTTTTGACAATTGACTGCAACCTGAGAAAACATGTAAAACTAATGCAACATCAATTCACATTTAATAATCAAAGTATTTTTTTTGCATTTGTTTTGTTGTCATTTATGTCTGTAAAATCTCATTTGTAAAAACCACACAAAAGAGAAAATCCATATTATGAGTTTGAAAAAAAAACAATGAATATTGAATCATGAACCATGAACCATTTTTAGCAAAGATTAAAGACAGGTCCCAGAGAACGAACACCATGCAAGGGTTAAATGACCTGTACTACTATCTTAATTAGTTTTTTATCAATCTCATACATTTTGGCTTGAAAAGAGTTTGGTTATATTGTAATTCCTCCTGGATTTTGCTGATTCAGTTCAAAGAATAAAACACTTCACTTAATAATTTTTGGCCATTGAGTAAATGAAGGAAAGAGTTAGATCTGGGAGCAAAACACACTATTTCCACCAAACACCAGGAACAACACACACGAAGGCCACACCGGGCCCAACATACTAAGATTACCAGCCATCAGCAGAAGTGAAAACACCAATGGAAGTGCCTGTGTTCTGGTATACTGACATAATGTCCCCACCAAGATAGTAATATCAGTAGATTTTGACCTTGTGGGGACATTTTGTAGGTCCCCTGGAGGGAAAACAGCTTATTAATCATGCAGAGTTATATTTTTGAAAATTACAAAATTCAGAAAGGTTTGTGTGATTACAAGGTTTAGGTGTCGGATTAGGGGATAGAATATATCAAAAGGCTGATATAAAATCTATGGAATGTCCCCATAAATCGTGGGGCAGTCGTGGCCTAATGGTTAGAGGGTTGGACTCGTGACCAGAAGGTTGCCGGTTCGATCCTCAGGTCCAGCGGGTAACGATTGAGGTGTCCTTGAGCAAGGCACCTAACCCCTACTTGCTCCCCGGGCGCTGCAGCGATAGCTGCCCACTGCTCTGGGTGTATGTGTGTTCACCACTTGCTGTGCGTGTGTTCACTACTCTCTGGATGGGTTAAAAGCAGAGATAAATTTCGGATATGGGTCACCATATCTGACAAAAAAAAAAACAGGTCACTAAATCATTGGAAAGCAGTGTGTGTGTGTGTGGAGACTCACTCAGCTCAGGGCGGTGAAACTCCTCTTCTCCTCTGCACGGGTGGAGACGGTACAGCATGTAAATCCTGCGTCAGCTGCACGCTGTGAGCACTGATGCGGCATGCGGGTTTGCACATGTGAGTGCCAGCGTGGTTACCCTGGAGACAGAAACATGCCAGCACTGCACCTGATTAACATTCTGCTTATAAACGCTGATGAAACACACGCTTCAACACGCCGCACGCCTGCAACCGCTGCCTCATCTCCAGAAACAACTCATTAAAACACATCTTCACAGTCTGATGTTGAATGTGCCTGTAAATGTTATAGTGATAGTCATCTTATAGTGTTGTTGTGTTCTGTATGTGTTTTATATTCTCTGAGCACTTTGATTTTTAGTTACTGTAAAAACGACGAGCAAACCATAAAACGTTTTTATTCTTCTATTTTTACAAGAAATTACGGAAACGCTTTACTTGAAGCATGTATGTACAAAATGTAAAAGTATTTTAAAGCATTATAATGCACCTTTTAATGCATTGTAATGTCTTATAAATAATTGTTATTACAGTTAATGCATTGTATCACTTAGCCATTAATTGTTACGCACATTTTAAATTGGTTATAATTCTTTACAACTACACATAATGCTTTACAACACACATTATGAAGCATTATAATGCTTTTAACCCTTTAATACAATGCATTATACATACATTCTTCAAGGAAAGTGTTACCGAAATCACAATTCTGTCATCATTTATTCAAGCGTGTGTGACTCTTTCTTCAACGGAACACAGAAGAAAATATTTTGAAAAATGTCTCGTTGGTTTAGTGTTCACACAATGGTCAATGGGGTTCAGTGTTTTTTGATTGTCTACGTTCTTCCAATTATTATTTTTGTGTGCTTAAGAAACTCATACTGGTTTAACATGACACGAGAGTGAGTAAAGGATGAACGATTTTACTCACTTCAAGAATTCACCACCTGCTCGTCTTCCTGTCTCATATTGTATCAACATGATTTCCCAAACATTCGAACACAAAAACGCAGTAGGATGAGAGATTTGGTTGGAGCAGAATGTGTTTGGATTGTGAAAAGTGTGAATTATATTTCAGAATAAAGCAATACCTGAATTTCCATGTATTGATCATTAAAGGGGTGAAATGACACGGCTGAGACGAAGAGTGTAAACACGATTTAAGGTTCATGAATGCTGTATTTTCCACACACCGTTCATGTTTGTATCTCCTCTTTGCTCCACCTCTCTGAAACGCACAGATTTTTAACAAAGCTCATGTCTCTGAAAAGTTAGGTGTGCTACGATTGGACAGTTAACCAGTGTGTAGTGATTGGACGAAAACTGCAAGCTTGTGACAGAAATGTGACGTCTCTTACCATATTTGGAACATCAGGTTCTAAAGTAATTGTACTGACAGGTACACCACCTTACTTGTGTATACAGTCTTAGTCAAATCATACCACGAACGGACATAGATTTGTGGGGGTGTGGTTACAAGAGGTGTTTCAGGCAGGTCTGGGTGATAATTCACTTTTAGATAGAATGTATCTTTTGTTCCCACACTTTAACTTTTGCAATTTTATGTGTCTTATACATGCATGGGCAACTTATAACACACCAAAGATATAACACAGAAAAACACGTATTCGCGGCATATGACCCCTTTAAACAAAAGTCCATGTGGCCTAAAAATGAAGTCATGTGAAATGTAAGGGCTTTTGAAAAAGATTACAAAGACAAACATTTCTTGTTTAAAGGAAGAATACAAAGTAAGGAATCCTGCACAATAAACAAGTTCTTACAGCCCAAAAAAAGAATGATGTTCAAGAATAACAAAAGACATCAAATGGCAGGACCAGCATAACCTGTGCTCATGTGAAAAGGAAAGTCAGTAACACTTTACAATAAGGTGCAACTTGAACAAACAGTGAACAATACTTCTAAAGCATTCATTGATCTTAGTTCATGTTATTTTCAACATTTACTAAAATCAAACATTGTCACTTTTAACATGAGTACACCATGAACTAACATAAACAAGGGTTAAAACTGCTGGTAAATTCTTTTGTTCATTGTTAGTTTTATGTTTGTTAAGGCATTAACTGCTGTTAACAAGCAACTTATGTAAAGTGCTACCGGAAAGTCTACAGAAAAAAATCTTTGAAGTTTCACAAGGTCTTTCGGCAAATGCAGGGCTCTTAAAAGCCTTCAGCATCTCTGCTCAGTATCCAGTACCTGAACACAGCAAAACGTCAGGTGCATTAAATAATTCAAGCGCCAGGTGACAGACTGACAGACTAACAAGGCCGCAGTTAATGCAGGACATGCAGAATGAGAGCTCTCTCGCTCGCTTGTTCGTTCTCACGGGACACTCGGCTCTTCCCTCTCTTCCTGCGTCTGAGGTTCACTTCCTGTGTGCTACGACTCCATTCTGCACTGAATAATGCATAGAGGTATTAAGAGATCTGGTGTCACATCAAATCCATCAAATAGAGACGACACACCAACCACTTTAACATCTGTTCTCCCATCATGCACCGTGACATTTTCACTCATAAATGTGTAGCGACGTGCATGTCTGGAAACACACCACGATCTGGCTTTTATTGAAATGTAGATTTGCGTTCTTGGCAGACGCTTTCCAACCGAAGCAGAAAAGCATTCGAGCGGTTTGCCAGCTTACATTTATCAATGTCATGTTATTGTGTCTGTTTTCTTCTCTTTCTACAGACAGTGGGTGAATGAACCCCTGCAGGCTATGAGCTCGTGAGAGTCGCTGCACCATCTGCTGGAAGATCTGTGGCAATGCCACACCCTGTATGTTCACACAATAGACAAGCGTTCCTGAACCAGACGATATGAGATAAACATTTGACATCTATTTCTAGATCAATATGCTGTTTTTCTCAGTGTTTGGTTACGTTGTTGTCTAAAGCAGTGGTTCTCAATTTTTTTCGTTGTAATGCCTCTTTGAGTGCATCGCTTTGTGCCCCCCCAAATAAAGCCTTATAATCTTAAACTTAGAATTGTAAATAAACTAAATACAATGCTGGAACATCAATTCTTTTAGTTGGTGGTCTTCTTTTTCTGATGTTTGATTGCATAAAATCTATGATATATCTCTATATTTCATAAAATGCCACAAAATCTGTGCCCCCCGGATCCATCTTGAGGCCCCCAGTTAGAGAACCACTCAAGTAAAATATGTTATTGTTGGTGGCTTTCAGAAAGGTTGACATCCATTACATAGTCATACTTACAGATAATCTTCTCCGCCCTCGGATCTTAAATCTCATTCACACTTGAGCATTTCAAAGTGCTAAATGAAACAAAATGACGGTCAGAAAAAGACAATTCACTAAACATTGCCATTGTTTAAAATATGTTTGTATAATTTTTGGACATCAGGGTCATCAAAATATAATATATGAAGTGTTAAACATTTCCATTATTTGTCAGTCAGCACCAACGGTCATTACTCCAAATATCCTCTCTTAATTTTTGTGACCACGGACAAAAACAGAAAAAGACAAATCATGTGTAAGGATTCACAGATAGATTTTATTTGTGAATTTAAGCAGATTGGAAGTCTTTATTTATGAAGATTTTACCCTTCTGAATAATCAACCATATTCATATTTAAACAACAGTCGCTTGAAATAAATAACTTTTAAAAAATCCCTTTGTATACCATTAAGAACTGAGACTTTTAATCATAAGAGAGTGAATGACTTGATCAGTCTTTCATCGGATGCGAACGTGCCTGAGCCCCAGTTAACTTCCGGTCTGTGTTTGGCTAGTGTCTAATAATATAAATATTTATATTTGATTTTATTTATGTTCATATTAATTAGTATTATTATTTTACTTTAAAATAATTGTATTAAATAAATGATTTGTTGAATTTTGTTGTATGTTCATTTTATTAAATAAACAATTTGTTGAATGGGTGTAGTTCGGTTGCATTTAAAGAAACCACATGGTACATCGATTTCTAGTGGTTGGCCTTGGTATCGCAGTCTAAATTCAAAATATTGAACAGACAATTTAGTCAAGTATCAATTCTTCTCCGTTTCTTTCGCTTGTTATCAAAAAATAACCTACAGGCACTCGATTGTCTGTGAATCTGTACAGGAAGTAAAGTTTGGGTCACAAAAGTGTGCATACGCAGTAACATTTGTTTCTGTTGTTAATATGAAACCGTCTATACAGACAGAACATCTACACCATGTTAAGACATCTCAAATAGTTTAAACCATGATGTAGATGTAATTGTAATTTACCACAAACGTCAATAAATGAAACTATCTCACCATAATCATGAAACTACACTACAGATGCATTCTGGGTAGGCAAATACATCAAAGTAAAAGTAAAATTCTTCATCACAAGATCAGATCATCTAATAAGATTCTGCTTGTTTTAGTGCACACTCGAATGCATGTCTTATCAGAATAACAAAAGACTAATATTATAAATATGCCACAATCCCCTTAATTAGGCTGATCATCACCTTTAATGAAACAATAATAATCGTAATATTATTATGACACTGAGCTTATGCTTCTTTCACTTGTTCATCTGCTGTCTGGTCCCTTCTGTGTAAGCAATGCATCCAAACACCAGCATTATGACATTCAAGAAGAGACTAAATCAGTCTTGTGTTCGGAGAAAAAACACAAAGATTGCTCGGATCTGTCGCCAGGAATTCTCTTACGAACTGAGTGTCAATGTAGAGAGAAAACACACAGAGATGCTCGATAGTCTCTAAAAGCAGTTTGTGTGTGAAGCTTTAAAGGAGAAAACGCACCCCGTCTCCCATTAATATTAATGTTAAAAACAACCTGCAGGCTGTGATGCCTTTAACACACACAGCAGCACAGAGAGAGATCCAACAAAGAACAGACCGTGAAACAAAAGAAAACTGACCGTACATATTGTGCCTGTCTAGTTTGAACGTGGCATTTATCATCTCTCTCCTGTCGTTTATCATCTGACACTCCTCTGCCAATAAAACGGAAATATCTTGTGTGCGAGATCAGCAGCCTAGGGCTAAAACAAATGGCTTAACGTTAAACACACAACAACAAAAATAAAGTGATCAATCTCAGGCCGGAATACACTACAAGACTTTTGCTCAGATTTTCAGTGTTTTGATTGTTTTCCATAGAAATGTTCAAAAAGTCTGCAAGTGTGTGATGTCTGGTTTTTTAAAAATCTTGTCTTGTCCAGCCTGTAGAGGGAGCAGATGAGCTCAGCGGATCTAGTGCAAACATGAGTTGATTTACCTATAAAAAGCTCTGAATGCTGAGCGCTCCGTCATGTCAGCTGAAGAAATATAAGATAAATCAGCTCTTCCCTTTAAAGAAACAAACTATAAAATACAGAACGACACATTTCAGACACACACACACACTAGTTGAAGCAGCAGAAGAGTGAACATGTTGATGACGTCTCCGGGCAGTGAAAGTTTCCAGAGTTTGGCGTGTCTGTGCATTCAGCGATGAATCTGTGCACTTCAGACACCTGAGGTGTGTCTTGGGTTTGTTGCTGAACACACACACAATGTATTTTATCAGTGGATATTTTCAATGAATTTGTGTCGTAGTGTATGAACTGTGAACTCACTGTGATGGTATCGTAGGCTCCAGTGATGACAGCGATGAAGAGCGACAGAACCATGTAGATGAAGAGAGAGATAAAGGTGTAGAGATAAACCTGACTGAAGACCCACACCAGCGTCCCACTTTGCTCCACCACAGAGAACGTTGCAAACATATCGTCACCATTTATCAGAGAAAACAAACACGCCGACACTGTAGAAAGAGAGCGGAACTGAGAGAGAGAGAGAGAGAGAGAGAGATCATAAGACCTGGACTGTAAACATTTTGATGGTCAGAACATATGAATTATATGGCTCATATGGTATTGGATTTTACAGCATAATTTAAACATGAAGTATATTATTATGATGTACGCATAATGTACCTCGTATATTTGCAACCTAAAAAATTTGATAACCTAAAAATAGTTTGTACATATCATATCTTGGTCTGGTGGATATTTATGAGTTTTGTGAGATACATTAATAACAATTTATACAAGATGCTGTATGCCATTTGAAAATGAACAAAAAAGCGTACTATGGTTAAACCACGATGACCTCAAATGTTCCTACAATGATCATAGATTAAACACTGCTTAAATATAAAAACCTGTTGTTTCACTGATAAAAATCAATATGAAAAAAAGCCAAGGTTAATTTTCTTCTAATCAGAATTAAGAATCAAACTATCCATTTAAAATTGTACACAATTGTTTTAATATTGGTTTAATTTAATTTTATAATCATAAACTACTTTACAGAATTGGTAGACATCACTGACTGACCTGCGCAGAACAACATTTTAATAAATGTAGAAATTAATACCCCAATAAAACAACATGTATTTGGTTATAATGATCAGATAAGTGTTGCAAATTCGACTTTAAACATTTAAAAATGTTAATCTTGGCTTAAGTGAAATGAAAACACAACAATCATAAATCCACAAATCCACGAACGATACGTGCGCGCTCTTCTCCATCTGCACTCGCCGTCTCTCCTCAGCAAAGAATTGCGAACGACCGTCATTTGAAATTTAAAGGTAATTTTGCTTTACCGCATTACACCACATTATTACTCGGTTTATTTTCTTTCTTTACCGCTGTGAAATTAAATCTATATATTTCAGTTAATTCCGAAAGATCTGACAGAAAATACTTTAGTGAAATTTAACAGAAGTGAGGAGATCTCGCTAAACTGCAGTGGTAAGACTCCAATGCTAGCCTTTAAAAGTTCATAAAATGTTTATACAGCTGCTTTAAATCCCCTATAATTGTGTTGACGTAATTTATATATTTATATGTCTGATGCTGAGGTACAGTGCAGTTTTATTAGAGATGTTATTGCCTACTGTGTTAGAAACATAATTACAAAAAAAAAAAATGTATTGAATAATTGAAACACTGAATCTTTACAAGAAAAAAATGATATATATTCATTTAATCCTCCACATTGTGAAGAAGAATGTCTTTGACTACGTTAAATTAGATATACAAAGAATAAAAACACATGATGAAGTGGAAAGGTCAAATAAAGAGGTAACTCACACAATGACATACTTTACCTTGAAAATTGTCAAATGACGCACTATACCACAGTAATTCACACATGAATTGTAATTTCATTTCATTTTTTAGGGTGGTTATTAACATGACAAACTACACTACTACATTCACACATCCCATTACACTTTACAGTGCTAATTCCCACCAAGTTTTACTGTGGTTATTCACATTACATACTTCACCATAGTAATTTACACAGTCATGACATACTTTACTGTTGTAATTTACAAATTGTATTTTGTGGTGGTAATACACTGTACATAGGTAGTTGACGAATAAATGGAACATATGTCCTATGGTGTGACTGGACAAATTAAGAAAACAGTCAGTTATTATTACACTTTGTATATGATTAATATTTATATTTAGAATATAAAATAGCATAAGAGAGATTTATCTTCATTTGTTAGTTTTTTTCTACATTTTTGCCGTCACACATTTCCATATCATTCTGTCAACTACCCACATACTTTCCCGAAGTAATCTGCATATGTCGTAGGGTACTTAACCGGGGTAACTCAGGACATACTTTAGCATGGTAAGGTCCCAGGACGATCCAGCCACAGAAGCAGTAGCCCATGTAGATAGCTGCCGCACAGCAGCAGAATCTGATCACGTTTGGAAACGCAGCTCGTAGAGTCACAATGAGAATCTGAGAACAGGATTGAGCATGGACTGAGATCAGTTTGAGATCAGGTGTTCACTCCACACAAATGAGAAGATGCACTGTAAACCCCGAACAGTTAAGAAAACTCAAAACAACTTGTAAGTTGATAAACTCAATTCTTTTGAGTAAAAGTAAACAG